>JABCKH010000652.1:0-10382 GCA_018851285.1 Lyophyllum semitale | reverse complement strand
GGCTAGATTTGAGAAGATGTGTTGGCATTCTTGGTCTGAAATGTCATCCGAGGAGGCGAAAAGATCAAATATCTTGAGAAATAGTTCATTTGGGATGGAGTAGCATGCCATTTTCAGCTATACGATGAAGCACTCGTTTTCAGTGATCGTGGCTTGAGATCGCCTCTACGTCCGGAGTGACTGTAGTACGAAAGTGGTTCGACAAGTGATCTAAAGTTGTATCATTAACCGGGATTCTTCGCACTAATGACAAGACTGACGAACCGTCGAATATACAGGAGGCTGAATCAAGCAGATGGGCAACAGATGGGCTCGCAGCAGTGTTGTACAAGTCAAGTTGACTGGGGGTCGCCGTAGTCAAGTCAAGAGGGTCGGTTCAAAAAGTCGGACTAGTCACGACTACTCAAGGTTAGCGGCCCGTGCAGCCGGGTCACGTTTTTGTAGATCATAGATTTGATAACGATTTGCACGACCTGTCCTTAAGCTTGCCACTACAACACCCCTTCCTCACCCCATCCTCACTGCTGTTTCATGTACATTTTGTATAACTGACCAAAAAAGATGTTTTCAAGTTATTCCCTGTGCTTTCTACCAACATGGTTCACTGGGTTTGGGAGTTTTTCATCACGGACGGTCAACACTTCCGTGAGAACCACTCGAACAAGAATGCGTGGTGTTCTGCGTGCCTCAATCATCACTATAGCTGGCTTTGAAACTCTGACATTCTAGATGCAGCTTTGAGTGGCTTCGGCGTACCTCGTACGGAGGCAGATTTGGAAAAACAAGGTAAGCCCTCAATCTTACCAGCCTAAAGCAGCAACGGGAATATTACTGATAGGATTTCTGTAGCCAGGATCAATTCGCCACCAATGGCATTGAAACCTAAGCAGAATATGGTTCTGCATCTGTGCACATGCATTTATGTTCCACCCGATGTCAGAGCTCGAGCGGAAGCGTGGAAGGTGAACGATGCCGCGCAATCTGCTGCGCAACTAGCTGCGAGTCTTGGGACGGGCCCCGTGCAGTCTACATCATGCGCCCCTGGCCTGACTTCTTCGCGCAGTTGGTCTTCCGGGATGCAGCCCCTTCCTTTCATTACGACGGCGACATTGGCCGGATCATCCACTTCCACAACGCCGTCTCCACTTGGAAGTCCCCTGTTGTTCCATGGGCTTCAGACATTCGATCCGCCAGCCAAACGATGCCGGACATCAGACCGGTTTGCCTCCGAGCAGTCGCCTCTGCACGCAGGGACATGGACCCAGCCTCTACAGCAAGAGTTCGGCGAGGACTTTTGCAAGTTACTCATCACGACCCGCTCATCCTGGAACACGGCACATAATCCCCAAGTGCGCTTGTTTATGCAGAAGTGGGTTCCGGGTGCAATCGTTCCAGATCGCCGGACCCTGTCAGGACCGATACTTGATAGGGAAGCTACGAAAGTAGAGGAAAGACTGAAGCAAAAGCTACGCAGGAGGATGGCGACACTCCAAACCGACGGGTGGAAGAATAATGCCAAGCAGTCAATTGTTGCGATGATGGTCTCGGTCGACTCTGAGGCAAGTGTTCTTGCGTTCAAGGCTATGTTCAATACATTTACTTACTTTGTTCAGCCCTATTTGATGTGAATGCATGACGTCTCCGCATTGCCAAAGACTGGGGAAGCACTTTTAGGGTTAGTTACAGAAGATATCAGGTGGAGTGAAGCTATGTATCAGCTTCTAATCATTGCTCTTTGCTGCGACGACGGCGGCGATGCGCGGAAGATGCGAAGGCTCCTACAGGCCTTGATGCCCTGGCCTATCGTGCTTCTGTGCTGGGCACATCAGATAAATCTAGTCGTCAGTGATTATCTTCGTCTCAAGGTGCGTTTCCTCGAATCGGTTCCACAGGCACTAGAGGTGGTAAAATGGATGAACACCCATAGCTGCGCTCTTGGCCTTTTTCGTCGAGAGCAACCAACAAACATACTACAAGATGCTGGCACTGATCCATCCCATTATCACTCGATGGACCGCACACTACCTCTCACTCCACCGACTCCTTGAAGTTCGCATACCAATGCAAACTTGCTGGCTGAAGTACGAAGAGACGATGATTGTGTGTGCTGGCCCTAAAGCCGACGCGAAGAAACTTGCTGAATGGGTCAGGGATGTTGTAAAGGATGATGCATTCTGGAGCGAGATCAAAATGTAAGCAAGGTTCTCCCAAGTTCATCAGACTTCAATTTTAATATATCGAAGAACGTGTAGCCATCTTGAGCCCCTTGCAATTGCCGCCAACATTACCCAAGGATCCAATACCTGTCTCTATCATGTCCTAACTACTCTTGGCAACCTTTATCATATCTATTCAAACCCTGATCTTGGTGAGGATGTCCGAGCGGTTATTCGTGAAAGTCTGGAGAAGTGTTGGGCAGCTGCTGACCAGGCCCCATTCCTGGCAGCTGTTGTTCTCAATCCATTCCTCCGTGGAAAATGCTTTTCGCGCTCAGATATCAACCTCACACCAATCGGATTATGCAATATGCTATGGCAGCTCCATCATCGATTATTCGGAACTGAGGCCGGCGCACCTTTTCAATTGGCGTTCATGGATTATTATAATGACCATGCGGAATTTGCATCCGACTTCATGAGGCAGGGTGAGTGGATGGCAACGGCAAAAGAGGAGGTAAGCTTGATAATTCTGTACGAGATCAGCATCTTAACACCCTCGGGATAGGGACGCGAAGTAGATCCTATTGACGTTTGGGAAGGGATCGATAGTCAGGAAGAAACTGGCCGCAACTGTCTCGTTAAGCTGGCGATGCGCGTTCTCAGCATCGTGGCGAATTCAGCGGGTTGCGAACGCGCGTTCAGCCATATGGGGCTTGTACATACAGCGATCCGAAGCAAGCTTGGTGTCGAGAAGGTTCGTAAAACAACAATGGTAGGTATGGACATCAAACGGGCGCACATTGAGGCGGGCTTACTTCGCCCTCGGGGTAAGCGAAGCTTTACCATGGGGCCAGGCGAGAAAGAAGTAGAAGCAGAGGATGAGCTTGACACGGAGAACACGGAAGACCTGTTGGACTTCGATCAGCTTTCCACTCAACTTATTGCCGCTGCCACCGCCGCAAACAGAGAGTGTGACGGGGAAGACTCAGATGATGACTTACCAGAGACCCCATTTCCGATCCCTCAGCAACCAGCTGCTATAACTATCACAGTTCCTCCATCGACGCGCACAATCACACCATCCACCTCAGTGCGAAAGATCTCGATACCACTTGCAAAACTGTTCATCTATCCGACCTCAGCTCAATTAGCTGCCGGGACCTCACTAAATGGGATGGACTTCTTCTGGAGTGGAGGGATTGAGAATCTGGGTAAAGAGATGGAGGCGTATGAGTTATTGCTTTCAGGTGGCGAGGATCCTGACTCGGACATTCAGACAGACGTTACTATGGATCAGTAATGACATTATCTTCTACCGATTGAATCAGACATCACTCTACATACAGTAATATCTCACGGACCCTTGAACCCTTGATCAGTCCGACTTATAGTCGGCAATTTAGTCGGCGCGACTGGGGTCGGCGGCTGACCCAGTCTGACTGCAGTCATGACAACACTGGCTCGCAGTACGACGATCGTTTCAGCCAAATTTCAGCCTTGTTTTTGAGGCGGATCTTTGGCGGACCGATACCGGACCGAGCAATACTGCCATCTTGGGCTGGTGCGTCCAATAATGACTCCCTCGGATCCGTTCCATCTTACCATCACATAGATAACCGATGTTCCAACCGCATGTCCAAAGCGCACACCAGTGGTAGGTAACTAAGCCAATTCCAAAATGACCAAAATATCATCTAACACGAGCGATTTGACCACCGTCGCTGGCGTACAAGCCTATCTCCTCAATACCCCCTTCGCCAGCCACACCATCACGGTCCTCAGCGGCGGCAATGCGAACTTTTCTTATCGAATACACCTGGACATGCCCTTTGACGGCCAGGAGACGCTCGTGCTGAAGCATGCCGAGCCGTACGTGAAGTCCCTCAAAACCCTCCCTTTTTCACAAGATCGCCAGGTCAGTGTTAAGTTGCTTCTCGAGCGTACTTATGTTATGCCTTGCGTGTATATAATAGACCTTCGAATATGAAGCAATGACGCGCATCAAGGCCTGGCTGCCCGCAGACTCCCTCGTCACCGTCCCTGTGATCTATAAATTCGACACGCATCGCAGCGTCCTCTTCATGGAGGACTGCGGCGTCAGCACCTGCACGCTCAAGGAGTTCCTGCGCGAGGGCCGTGCGGGGTCCTCCGATCTTAGCCTAGCAGAAACGATGGGCACGTCTCTCGGGCGTTTCCTCGGTGCCATGCACGCGTGGAGCCACGCGGACCCTGCGATCATTAAGCTGTTCGCAGAGAACAAGGAGGCGTCTGAGCTATGTGCGTGGATGACCTATGGACGGGTGGTGCAGACTCTGAAACCTGGCGACGGGGATGATGTGCCCCCGGCCCTCGCGAATCCGCCGCTTGCGGTGGCAGACGCGGATGTCGATATTGTTAGGAGGGTGGCGCAGGAGATGAGCGGAGCGATGACTGCCGCGCGTGATGTTGTAGGTGCCTCTGCGTGATATAGTCCTCTCGAAAGATGTTAAACACAGTGCATCCTCTTGCAGTTCGTCATGGGGGACTTCTGGCCGGGCAACATTATGGTCACCCTCGACGGCACGCAGCAGCTCCGACGGTTGTACATTCTCGACTGGGAGGCCGCAAGGCCTGGGATCCCCGGCCTCGAGCTTGGCCAGTTCTGCGCTGAGGTACACCTCCTGCGGCGCTTCATCCCGGTGGCGGAGGGCGCTGCGTCGACGGTGCTCACGACGTTCCTGCAAGCGTACGCGCGGGAATGTGGATCCGACCTCCAGGTTGGGCGGCATGCGTTGGTGCATCTGGGCGCACATCTTGTCGTGTGGACCCCGCGCGTTCCGTGGGGGGACAAGGAGACCACTCGGAAGGTCGTTGAGGAGGGTTTGCAGATCATGGTCGCGGCGTGTACTGCAACGGAGGAGGATTTGCGCAAGGAGTCTCTCGTTGGGCCCTTAGTATCATGGTGATTCGAACACTGTATAGACAAAGTGATTTGCCTTGGTTCTAGATCCATAACTATTTCCTTATCGATAATACAAGGCTCGTCCGCCTCGGTCTCCATGTTCGTATCCTCGAGCTTGGAACGAGAGTTGACGCCGCCTGTCGCCGTTCCTCGTCCTCGATCCCGTTCTACCACCACCGAGCCCTGCGCCTGTCCTACTTATCCTCACCGATCCCTGTGCGTGGCTTCGGGTCCCTTCCTGAACCTCACTCTCCTAGATCCAGTCAGCAGTCTATTTACAAGACACCTATTGGAACAATATGGTGTTGATGATGGTGAGCGTGGCAGATGCCTGGGTGCGTCAACGGGGGTAACGCGGGTTTTGTGGCGCGGAGGCATTGGAATGTGTATCCGAGGCAGCTGGGTCGAGGGACGAGCACGTCGACGGCTTTGCTATTCCGGATTCGTCATTGACTGCAGTGGGCAGGGTATGCAGGCTAGCAGCAGTCGACGGGTGAAGAACAGAAGAGGAATTGTTTGATCGTGATTAATCATCGCCAAATCTAAAAATCTTGTTCTGCTATGAAATGATCTCCAACTGTACTCTGCCGTCTTTTCTAAGGCTCTCGGGCATGCTAGGAGCCCATAAGAATTTTTTGCATTTTATACACCATGACTTTTGGGACGTTACTTGTAAGTAGCACGTGTAAGTACTGTAACAAACCCCGGCTTTTACCCGCAACCCTGCCTTTGACCGTGTTCCTTCATCACCCTTCACCGAGTAGATGCCCTGAGGAGCCTTGCCACAGTATGATGAACCGATGCCACTACAAAAGCTGAAATTCCAAGATAGATAGGTACGGAATCCGCCCAATCAAATTTCCTCTTCTTCGTTTCCTACCATGCGTAGTGCTGGGCATCTCCTCGATATTTACACTCTTTCTCTCTTAGGCTTTGCTAGCGCGGGCATCGGTCCTGTCGCGGATCTTATCATTTCCAACAAGAATGTCAGCCCAGATGGCTTTCTTCGTTCGTATGTTTCTTTCTTACAATCTTCAATGGTGTTTCCTCATTCATGTTTCAGAGCGGTTCTTGCAGGCGGAACATTTCCTGGACCGGTCATCTTTGCCAATAAGGTGTGCGCGATGAAATATCTTTCAGGTCCGATCGTTGACCCCAAGTGCAGGGAGATCGCTTTAAGCTTAACGTTATCAATGAGTTAAAGGACAATACCATGTTGCGTAGCACAAGTATAGTGAGTTTTATTGACATCTCTGGCGTATTACGATGTCCTGGCTGATAGGGATTCGAAGCATTGGCACGGGATGCGTCAACAAGGAACCAACTGGGCCGATGGGTCCGCGTTCGTGACACAATGTCCAATCGCTGCGAACGATTCCTTTGCGTATGACTTCGTGGTCAACCAGGTCGGGACATTTTGGTACCATTCTCATATATGTGAGTGTCCGGCAACTCTGCTCTCAGTACGTTCCCACTGACCACACAAAATTAGCGACCCAATACTGCGATGGTCTTCGTGGAGCGATCGTGATACATGATCCCAAGGATCCCTACAAGCAGCTCTATGACGTAGACGATGGTACGTCAATCAACCTTCTTTTCATAGCACAACGTCTCTGATAGCTCGGCAGAGTCTACGATAATCACCTTGGCAGATTGGTAGAAACAGCCATTTGTATGCCGCCTGCTGCGAAACTAATGGTCTTGCAGGTATCACAAACCCGCTCGTGATTTACTGGTGTTTGGACAGGTACCTCCACTCTCGCCGACTACTTTGATCAACGGAAAAGGCCGCACCATCAACGGTACTTCTTCTCCTTTGGCCGTTATAAACGTCCAGCGAGGTAGAAGATACCGTTTCCGTATCATTGCCATGTCTTGTGACCCTGCCTTCGCCTTCTCCATCGATAAGCATGCCCTTACGATCATCGAAGCTGATGGCCAATACACTGAACCTCTCGTCGTTGACTCGCTTGATATCTATCCCGCACAGCGCTATTCAGTAATCATGTGTGCAGACCAGTCTGTCGGGAGTTATTGGATCCGGGCCGATCCTAACAGAGGCTTCCCTGGCTTCGATGGTGGGAGGAACTCGGCCATCCTTCGATACGCCGGCGCCCGAGCAGTCGATCCCACTACTACTTATATTAGTAACCGTCCTTTGAAGGAAGTCAACCTACACTCCCCATCGGACTTCTCCAATCCTCAGGACCATGCCCTTCCGTTGGTCCCTGGCAAACCCTGGAAAGGCGGCGCTGATGTCAACATCAATATTGTGCACACCTTCAACTTAGCAAAATCCCAATTTAAGGTTAACGGCGTGCAGTTCATTCCACCCACCGTCCCAGTGCTCCTTCAAATTCTCAGTGGAACCCAACGAGCACAAGATCTGCTACCCAAAGGAAGCGTGTATTCGCTGCCTCCCAACAAAGTCATCGAGCTGTCGCTACCGGGAACTGGTACTAACCAAGGTGGACCGGTAAGTAAAACATCCTAACAAGAACCATGATCGTTCACACTACGTCGTTTAGCATTCTTTTCATCTTCACGGGGTATGTCTTCCTCCATTGAATGCTTACTTTCGCTTAGCATGAGCGTGCACAGAATTATTTCTTCGTTGTTCGAAGTGGTGATAGTCCTACGTACAACTACGTGAATCCTGTCCGGCGCGATACAGTTAATATTGGTTTGTCGGATGGAAACACGACGATCCGGTTCGTGACCGACAACTCTGGGCCCTGGTATCTCCACTGGTATGTGACGGACGGTCTTTTGTGATTGGTACTACAACAGTCGCTAACGATTCGCCGCTAGCCACATTGATTGGCACCTCGAGCTGTAAGCGGCACCAGTCTTTTATCTGTATCGGTCTTGATCATTATTTGCCTCGGACAGTGGACTTGCGGTCGTCTTCGCAGTGGATATTCCTGGAACCGCCAGTAAAAATCCTGTTCCCCGTAAGCGCTCTTTCTATTCTAGTGATACGTCGTGGTTAATACTGGTCACAGAATCTTGGAAGAATCTCTGTCCAAAGTATCAGTCCTTGACCCCCGATCAGCTTTAGAGTGCGCATACGGAATCGAACTCCGTTTTATTTTGTTATGTCAGATTACTCGCGATTAATCATGCTGTGACCAACTTGTTGGGACTTTCTGTGGTAGAATATGTGAGCATGCGTCGTTTAAGGAATTCGATGTTTCTTTTTCACCCCCAGAACCTCAGGTATCTAATTTTGACCTTATAAACTGTACGGCTGAGGCTTCTGATACGTTTGTAACGGTTTATCTTTCTAAACTCATCTTGAGGCACGCCGGTTGCCTTGGGAAACCTGATAGCTCCCCACACCACCACGTCAACAGGATGACTCGTTGGAGTTATACTTCATCAAGATGAACTTCTTGAAAAGGTGTAGGTACGATGCCAGGGCGGGGAACATCACGAGATCACCGAGGTCCCAAGAAAATGCCTATCGTTGCGGCTGTAGGTGGTCGTTCAAGGTGCTCATCCTGTGATTCGGCCGCCAAAACATATCATATGTGCTATAAGGCCAACCGGATACCACGATAAACACCGCGGGCAGATGAAACGGAAGACTGCGATTTAGCCCACCACGGTATCCATATCTCGAACCACCGTGGCAATTCTCTTCGTTGTTTTTGGTCACAAAGCGAGCCTACGAAAGATTATTTGGAAGGAATGGCACAAAGTCATTAGGTTAAGAGGCGTTGGAAGATCCCTTCATGGTCAACAATGTCTCGAGCCGTCCAAGATTGTACCTCGCTAAGAGCATGATCATGAACAGAACGTGGGATATGTCCGTGCCAAATATCCTCATTGGGATTTCTATTCCACTCCACAATATCGATAATCTTGAAATGTCGAAGGTTCGGGAAAGCATTTCGAAGGTTTGGGAGTAAACTGTGCTGCAGTTGTAGATCCACGAAGTAGTCGTAGTTTGAGGATGAAAAGTCGATATAAAGGGTGCTGATGGAACGGTTTGGAGGCCATGTTTCACAGATTGCGTTGATTAGCTGCAAGGGAAAGTCAACGATAATAAAAATGTATAAACTGAGGAGCTGCTGACCTCGCGAAGGTCAGTCTTATTCTGCGGCACCTCAGGTTGGTCGGCTTCGAAATCACTATGATTGTAATCAAGACGAAGCTCTTCGACAAAAGGAAAGTTTTCCTCAAATGGGGCAACGAAATAGACGTGAGAGGGAAGATGCATGATTTGGATGTTAGCCGTTGACTGCTTTAGAGTGTCAATATCTGAGAGTTCCAGAGGTGCAGCAGTGTATTGATAGAACGACCTAGGAGGATCGTCCAGAACGCGGCCTGTGAGATCTATTGATCGCCCAGGGACCATACCTAGCAAGGCGGTTGGAATACGCAAGGTGTGAAGATTCGGTATCGACAGTGGGGAAAGAATGGTACAGTTCTCTAAATTTACCATGCTATCGATATGGAGAGAGCGGAGAGCTTTACAGTTCTCGAGCGCATCCCATAACATGGAATCGTAACGCGCTTCGTATAGAAACACCTCCGTGAGGGTGTGATTTACACCAATCTTGGGCAAGACCTCCCGGGTGAATTCCCAATGCCGTGATGAGAAGCGCTCCAAGTCGGCGGTGTTTACGAGGAAGGTGAAGATCTTGAAATCCTGATTGGATGTGTGATGACGCGCATGATAATGGAACTGTTTGAGCGGAAGAGACGGGAGCTGGATCAGGAAATCATCTGTGAGGGTGCCGTCAAAGCGCACGGCGTAGTGAACCGTGAGAGACGTGAGACGCTTGACTCCGCAAATTCCTTCCAACAACAGTCTATCAATCGCTCCAGTCGCGATGTCCAGAGTACGAAGGTTTGGCATCCGGACGATCGCCTGAATCCCCTGCGAGATGTCCCGAACGCCCCGCGAGACGTAAATAGGATATGAAATATCCGGCATGCTTAAACAGCAATCCTTGACATGGCTCGCTAGGAAATTTGCTCGTTCGTTTCCCTCAGTTAGGGCAGCACAAAACGAGGCCGTGTTAGAGTCGGGTATGCACGAAATCTTCAGTGAACCAAAAAGACGAGGGATGGCCATTGAATAAAAAATGTGGCAGACGAGGGCCAGATCTGAGAAGATGCGTCGGCTCTCCTGGAACGACAAGTCGTCTGAGAACTCGATAAAATCAAACACTTTGAGAACCAGTTCGTTGGGGATGGATGTGAGCGCTCCCGAGGCTGCCATGACCGTTATGGACACCCAGCACTAGTTTTTAATGAGCGTGTCAACA
>JABCKH010000651.1:0-10410 GCA_018851285.1 Lyophyllum semitale | reverse complement strand
GGGAGATTCCAATAATGACGGTGAGAGGTGAACATCGGAGCAGAGTAGGTGATCGGTGGCAGTGCATGATTGACACAACCTCCAATCAACTTACCACCACAACGCTCAGCGCTCAGCACTTGAACATACATGAATAAAGATGTGTTTGAGTCTACGAGGGTTCCCTGTGCTTACAATCAGATTTGTTCCAACGGTTTTGCGATCAGCGATCGTCTTTCCCCACATGAAGCGACCTCGAGGCAGCGCCCACGTCGGTGTCTGAGCGCCGGATATGAATCCACCCTCCGCTTGAGATCTTAATCGTGTCTCTCAACCCACCGTCGGACCCTCGTTTCCACTTGTCCTCAGTAGGTTCCACGCGATTTAATTTGTCATGAGCTCTCCCGTACCATCCAAGTCAAGATGGGCTCGCATGGGCGGAGCAGTTCAACGGGCCTCTTCTTTACTTACAGTCGCACGCCCCAGTACACTCGCCACTGTCACATCCACCGATCAAGACCACGACACCGTCTCTACCTTGAAGGATATCGTTATTGCACAGGCTATTCCTGAAGTTACCCTATCCAAACCGGTCGCTTCCCAGCAGCTCGCCTCAGAGCCCTTGGGTCCCATCCGCCCATCCGTCATATCTTTTCCAGTCACCACAAGCACAACCGCCAACTCACCCATCCACTGCAAGGAGGATGATGAGGATGATGTCCCTTATGCCAATGGCCCCACACAGATCATCCCGGGCATCTGGCTAGGCTCAGAAGACAATGCACGCGACTGGAAAGGCCTGCTTGAACGCGATATCAAGTCTGTACTGAACGTGGCTAAGGAAGTCACCTCTCCCTTCTCATCCACCCCAAACTTCAAGCAACCCGGAAACTCTGACTCCGGATATTACCCACCAGACTTGGCCACTGCCAGGCCAGGCATGCATTACCTCAAGCTCCATTGGTCTCACGGTCAACAAAACCTTGTGGATGTTGGTTTTCGGGATGCAATGGCATTTACTGACGCCGCTTTGGAGCGCGGAGAAGGTGTCCTTGTGTAGTATGTTTATTTTTGACATGTCTCTGGACTCCCCAAAATCTCATCTGTGATACGTCTAGCTGTCAATCCGGCATCTCGCGGTCTGCGGCGTTGGTAATTGCGCTTGTCATGCGGGCATCTGCAGAACGGGCATCATCCGTGCCTCCAGAGGTGTGGGCCCTCGAGGGGATGCAGGGCGCATATTCTTTTGTCAAGGAAAAGAGCAAATGGGTCGGTCCCAATATGTCGTGCGTACTTCTTATCAACTCAACATTCTCCCCCTTGATTTTCTTCAATTAGACTTATTTATCAATTATTGGAGTACGAGAAAAAACTGAAGGGTGACTTTGGCTTGCTCTTGGGTTCAGAGAGGTCCAGCTATGCCGACGAGGAAGAGGAGTGGGGCAGGCGACGAAAGATGCTGGATAAGGCGCCTTCAGATGGCGAGGGGGAGAGCGAGAGCGCATTCGTAATGCGAGAAGCACTAGCACTTGACAAGGCGATGGAGGCGCGCATTGCAGCTCGCAAGTCGTCTGCTTCCGTCATGTCATCATCATCATCCAACTCGAACTGGAGTATGTTGAGTGACGTCACCAGCAATATAACGAACTGGACTATGTTGAGTGAGGATCTAGTGGAGGAGGACGAGAACGAGGAACTGCTTGGCGTCGGAGGTGAGTTCAACAGACAGGGTATGAGTGTAGAATCCGCCACGGACTCATGAGACAACTCTAGCCACTACAGCTAAGGCACATCCTTGGGCTCCGGTACGGAAAACCTCATTCAACATTTCTCCTCCTCCTCCTCCTCCAGCTACGGCTGTACGGTCGACGTTCATCCCCATGCCACTCATAAAACCCCCTCGGCCTCCACCCAATCATCTTCCCAAACGATTGGTCATGCCTGCTCCTTTGCGGGCTTCCCAACCTACAGCCCCTAGACACCAACCTTCCCACGCACAAGCCTTTCGACATCCGGAGAGCCAGCCACAGCGTCCCCCAGCAAAACGGAAACGTCGTCCCGTGTCTATCGGAATTCTTCCGCCTGTCTCTTTTACATCTACCGCCGTCGGAGCCGAGTCGACAGCTCCGTCAGCCAGCAATATCACGAACTGGAGTATGTTGAGTGGGGATCTTGGGGAGGAGGAGGAGGAAGAGGGATTGTTGGACGTCGGAGGTGACCATGCTGCGAGGCTTGAGTTACTCGGGAGAGACAATCCAGAGAACGTTAAGACAGTCGTGGCGCGGTTGGCGGTCGTGTTCGGGAATGTTCAACAATACCGACGACTCTTGAGCTGCCAGGATTCAGAGGCACAATACCTTCTTGATACATTTCAGATGGTAGGTCACCAGAGTTTGCGTGCTGGACTATTCCGATGCTGAATCTCGTCGATAGCTCCTGGATACATCTGGATTAACGGCGGAGTTCAGGCGTAACCTCCTTGTTGCCACACAACGGCTGTCTAAGCGTGCGGGGTTATACCCGACATGCTACAACCTGCAAGACGTTGAGTTGGAGAGCGAGCATCCGGTTGCTGCGGGCAGCTTCGCCGATATCTACAAGGGTCGCCTCCTTGGCCAAATTGTGTGCATGAAGGTCATCCGGCTCTATCAAACTTCTCATGTTGCCTCGTTTCTTCAGGTGCGCCTCCCCGTCAGTATTTGTGTGATTATTGGCCTCTGATCATGACCGTCGACAGCAATTCACTGCAGAGGCTATCTTATGGGGTCAACTATCACACCCAAATCTCCTTCCGATCTTCGGGCTCTATCGGTACACGAACCGTTTATGCCTTGTCTCGCCGTGGATGGAACATGGTGATGTGATCAGCTTTTTGCTGCAGCACCCCGACGCGAACAGGTCCTTGTTGGTGAGGTGCTTTCACGTACCTTATATATATCACGACTCACGGTCCAGACGCACAGGTCTTGGATGTAGCATCGGGTATAGCCTATCTCCATAAACATGACATTGTGCATGGAGACTTGAAGGGGGTCAGTTCTTCTCCGATCATCTTCGCCGCATGGCTAACATGGCTACGCGCAGGCAAACATCCTAGTCAACGACTCCATGCGAGCGTGCGTCGCCGACTTCGGGCTATCGGCCGTCTCCGACGCGAACATCCTACACTGGACTTCGCACTCGTCCGCCGAGTCCAAGGGCGGGTCTGTCCGGTGGCAAGCGCCAGAGCTGTTTGACACTGACAGCGATGATGTCGTGTATAACAGCAAGCGGAGTGACGTCTATGCCTTTGGTTGTGTTGCATACGAGGTATGATGATCGACCTACCTTCTGACCGTCTACCTGGCCTTTCCTCATCAAAAATTGGTTTACAGATATTCACTGGCAATATCCCCTTTTTCGAAGTCCTGACCCCGCAGTCATGCGCAAGGTCCAGACGGGTGCGCAGCCGTCACGACCCTCTGCAACTAGTCCTGCATGGGGCGCGTGGGGGTTGACGGAATCTCACTGGTCGTTGATGACAACCTGCTGGGGGGCTGACCCTGAAAGCCGCCCGACTACGGATGCCGTCGCGGCCCATTTTTCTTTCCCCGAGCTGCTGGACAACCGGCCTGCCACGAGTGTAGAGACTGTTTCTCGTGCACATTTCAGGGATTCTGTGAATGCTCGATCTGATCTACCTTCCGTGGACGAGGTTAAATCCATCCTGGACGGCATAGCAACTCAGTCCGTTACGTGATTCAATTATTTTTCACTCATTTCAAGCCATCGCCGTAATATAACAAGTCAGAAATTTCAAAATGGCGTCCCCTGTTTTACCTTGAAAATATGGGAAAGTTCTCGGTGCCGCTCACCTCATGATTCAAATAATTGTGCAACTGAAACAATATGGCCTCTTCTCTTACCACCAACATGTCTGGCCTCACTCTCGGTCGCCCTGCCACGGGAGATCAGCTTTCGACGCACATCACTCCTTCCATCCCGCCCTGTATTTCTGATGAGGAGGCCAAGCTCTACTACGCTGGCCTGCCCTCCAAGCCAGTGCTGGTCGCTCGCACCGGCACCACTCCGTATCAGGCACCCACCGGCCCGGAGGCGTACCCTAAGCTCAAGGAGCTCAGGATCGTCGGTGATCATGAGATCAACGAGATCTGGGAGGACGACCTGGCTTTCAAGGTACACGCCATCCTGGGCGAGAAGAAGGTGGAATGGACTAGCACCGATGTCGTTCGCATTGGCCACGTCAAAGAATCCTCCGGCAACGTCATACTCTGGATCGGGGTGAAGCCTAGTTCCCTCTCCTACGAACAGGGCATCGACGTGGCCGTCCAGTGCAAGGAGCTTCTGCTAGACCACAGCCTCAATGATGTCGTCGTCGAGATACGCGAGTCAGAAGTAATCCTTTCGGCCGGTCCCCCGCTCCTCCAGCCCACCTTCGACATCGACCCGACGGTGGACGTCCGCGAGCCCTTCACCACCACCCTCGGTATCCCCATCTGTGCGGAATCTACGCCGTGGGTCGAAGGCACCGGCGGCTTCTTCCTCGATGACGGCGGCGACGGCAAGAAGCTTCTCCTAGCCACCGCTTGCCACGTTGTCTTCCCCCAAGCCGACAACAATCTCTTCGAACGCAAGTCGGAGAGTCGGCGCCGTCATAACGTTCTTGTCTTCAGCGAAGCGTTGTTCCAGCAGCACCTCGTCTCTATTCAGGACCAGCTCAAAGCACAGGACGTCCTCATCCGTTACCATACGAAGCGTATTGAGATGGTGACGGGAAAGGAGGACGATGGGGCTATCGCGGTGCGTGAGGATGCCCATATTATGTTGAAGAAAGTGAAGGCGAAGGTGAAGGCTCTCACCGCCTTCAACCAGGAACTCTTGACACACTGGGCTACCGACAACAGCCGCATCTTAGGCCATGTCATCTTCTCCCCCCCCCATCGCCGTCGGCACCGAGCAATACACCCAAGACGTGGCCGTCATCGATATCGACACTTCCAAGATCGATCCAAGCAACTTTACGGGTAACGTCATCGATCTCGGCACCAAGTTCCCACCCGACGTGCTCACTGCCATGATGCATCCAAACTCCAGGAACTCCCACAACTTCGACTACCCGGGCGACCGCCTCCTTAGTCTTCGGGGTACCATCACGGACGACGAGATGCGCAAGCCGACCATGTATGACCAGAACAATGACCCCTGCATCATCGTCATCAAGCATGGCAGGGCCACCGGCCTGACCGTCGGCCGCGCCAACAACATTATGTCCTACACTCGTAAATGCTTCGACGACAACGACTCCGGGATAGTCAAGGAGTGGGCTATTCTGCCCTTCGACAGCAGGTCAGGCGCCTTCTCTGCTAAGGGCGACTCCGGCTCCGTCGTCGTTGATGGCGCGACGCATTGGCGGTGTCCTCACCGGCGGTGGCGGCACCACGGATTCCTCTGACGTGACCTATGTCACGCCCATTGACTTCGTCCTGAAGACTATCCGCGGCAACAAGTCCCTCGCCAACGCCTGCCCCAAGTTGGGCCCGTCCGACTCGGCGCTGCCTTGAAATTTATTCATGCCGAAATTCAGAAATTTCCCGTGGGGACGCTGGTGATGTTGGGAGGTGCCGTCTCGTTTCTTTTTTTCCTCCTCGTATGCGCTTCTTCCTTCCCTTCCGGGGTTTTTTTTTGCGACTTCTCCTCTTTATTCTCTTACGCTCCTTTATCTATGGGTTGATTGTCAGTGGAAACGGCGGCTCTAGCTGGTTGACTTGCTGTTTAGGTTCGTCATCTCATCTCTTTCTTCTTTGCATTCGTATGAGGTCGATCCATGGGAGCCTTATAACGTGTGTGGAAAGGGGCGCATGTATGTTTTTTTCCCGGGTTCAGTGTAGACGCTGGAATATAAAGAGGTCAGGCTCGTTGGACTCCCTGAGGTTTCACTGAAGTGTGAATCGTTCCCCAATTTTTTCTCTTTCTTATGTTCCCGTATCACTTTAAAACGTTCCTGCATGACAAACTTCTAGAGTACATGCCAGCCGAAATGAAAGTCATTCAACAACAGCTGACCAGCTGAGTGGCACTATTTTTATATCTTGACTTCGATCAGTGGCAGTGCAAGTTTTGTTTTCTCAATTGGACAGCCAACAACACGAATATTAGCTTCAACTAGCTTCAACTGTAATCATGGTACGACAATCGCTTGATTTCAGATTTTCAACGGGACGCTAACGATCAGAAGAACTGGGCTATCTCAAGATGCAGCAGCCTCGAGGCGCCTAGCCCAAACGTGACAGATTCCATACAGTGATATACACGACAGGTGCAACGAGGCCGTCTTACGTTCATTGGACAATGAAAAACGAGGCATGGAGACCCTCAACACAGCCCCTACAATGGAGATTAGGCGCGCTCAAATCATGCCTGCCGTGAAACCAGATGCCCATCGCCTCATGTTACGTTGGTTCCTTGTCTAATCTCGGCCTTGGGCTTGTTCTTCCATACCAACTTCACCGAGGGTTGAAGAATGACAAGCGTCTGTGACCTGCTTGAAACCCGAGCTCGGCCGATCGAAAACGAGGCTGGGAGATGATCATCACGCCCCTTGGCGTGGTGGATTACCGTAGTATTCCCTCGCTCCCTGCCTCGATGCAAACACCTGGCATCTCCTTGATAATGCACATGAATCAGCGCAGCTTCTTCACATCTCACTACTGTCTATCCACCATCCAAACACTCCTTCCCACTTGTCGAAGACTACCATACTCCAGTATCGTGTTTCTTCGTTTGTTAGTTCACCATGAGCTCCCCCTCCTCCTCCCCCTCCCCCTCCAAGTCTAGATGGGCTCGCATGGGCGGGGTCGTGCGACGGGCTTCTTCCGTGCTCGCACCTACGCGCCCCAGCACACCCTCTATCGCCTCTGACAAAGACGCCGACTCTGCGTCCTTGAAAGGCGTCCCAGCGGCTCCAGCAGCCCTTATCCCGCCCAAGCCCGTCAACTCGCACCCCAGCCCCATCGCAGAGTCTCCAGCCCGGGAACTAGCAGCTTCTGAAGACGCAGCTCCGACAGTCGATCCTTCTCCACTCGCGCAGCCCCCGGTAACGGCATCACCCGAGCCCGAGTCATCCCCCCCAGAAGCCACTCTGGCCTCCCCGGTCCAGGAGTACACCCCACCGCCGCTGATCGACTCTACCGCAGTAGGGCTAGGAGGCTTCACTGACGATTCAGATGACCTGCCCCAGACGCAAGTCATCCGGGACCCGTCCTTCATACAGACAGACTCAAACGACGAGCATGAGGCTCCCGCTAAACGCCCGCCAAGCCCTCCACCCGTCGTCGCCGAGCTATCCACACCAGAGCCGTCCACACCAGAGCTCGACACGCTCCCTCCGGGCCTCGCGGGCGCGGGTGCGGAGTCGTACTTCGACATCCCCGTCCAGGAGGAGCCGTTGGAGGATCCTGAGCTGACGGCACGGCCGAGTGAGGAATTCGAGCAGGCCGTCGACGAGGATGTGTTTGGTCCAGTAGCAGCACCAGCAGCACCAACACCACCAGAGCGACCAGCAACTCCTGCACCGGATACTCAGGAGGATCGACAGGTACTCGAGCCTGCTCCCGCCGCTGAGGCTCCTGAATACGAGGAGCCTCAGCCCGCTTCAGAAATGCCCG
This sequence comes from Lyophyllum semitale, assembly GCA_018851285.1. Classification (NCBI taxonomy): domain Eukaryota; kingdom Fungi; phylum Basidiomycota; class Agaricomycetes; order Agaricales; family Lyophyllaceae; genus Lyophyllum; species Lyophyllum semitale. Next base: position 2,767 of record JABCKH010000651.1, on the reverse strand, counting down.
CTCCAGAAGTGCCCGTTCCAGAAGTGCCCGTTCCAGAAGTGCCCGCTCCGGAAGTGCCCGTTCCAGAAATGCCGACGCCACAGATGCCAACGCCAGCGCCAGCGCCTGCAGTCCTGCCACCAGCTGCTCCGGCGTATCCGCTGCCGCCGTTTGACTTCCACTCCGGGCAGGAGGTGTGGGGAGGCGTCGCTCACGGGCCAGACGGAAAATCGAAGCGAGGCATGAACGGGGACGCGAGCACGCAGAGCAGTATTCGGTATGGGTTATGCCGTTAGTCTACTGTGCTGGAAAATTGACTTTGTGTGCATAGCATGCCGGTGGAGAATCCGTTCGCGGACCCCGTCACACCACGCATTACGGTTTCTCAACCCGAACACTTGCCCATGCCACAGTAAGTAAATATTCTTCATTATCATCTACCATAAGCTCATCGTTATTTTCGTAGTCCACATGTTCCAGAGCAAGACCAGCAAGCTACTCATGGCTCGGCTCGAGGAATCGTCATGCCGCTCCCGCCTGTGCACGAGGTTATCCCGTCGCAGTACGTCTTCATGCACCCCCGTGGCCCGTACATCCGACTGACACCACTGGCGACTAGATCTCTCCGCGACTTCCCGTCAACGCAGAGTCTTAATAAGCACTTTGAGACTGAGTACGTACCTCTCATTGCCTCTTCATCCGAACTCTGCTGATACACAAAAAATCAGTGAAACACTCCCCCTCCTCTCCCGCCCAGGCTCGCCAAAGCACACCTCCTACCTGCAGCCCAGCCCAACCTCCCCCAACATCGTCAACGTCTCTGCCCAGTCCAGCGCCCGCCCCTCCGCCTGGCCCACAACCGCTCCGACACACACGGCAACGCACGGCCCGCGGCTGCACGACCTCGGGTGGATCGAGTACCACCTCCCGGACAGCACGGTGTACTACGTGCACCCGACGCGGCGCGTGACGGCCGACGTCGATCTACGTGAGGAGACAGCACTTGATGCTGTCTCGGCGTACTTGGAGCAGCATGGGGCCGGGGACGTGCCGCCCGGGATGGAGCTGTGGCTCTGCGAGAGTGGGGAGGCGGCTGACACCAGGTGGGTGTGGAACCCGGTGAGGCTGTGGGTGGACCATAAGCAGAGGAAGGTTGTTGCTGGAAGTAGCGATCCTGGGAGGGGGAGAAAGAAAGTGGAGGATGATCGTGCGTCGTTATCCTGGACTTCCAGAGAAATAGCTAAATCATTCTGTGCAGAGTTGGATGCCGAGTATAGGTACTGGTCCTTCATGGAGGCCCACCCTGCGCACACCGCTCTTCCCCACAATGCGCGGGCTGAAGCGACGGACGTGTTGACATGGGCTTGGACTGGTAAGCAAGCTCGGGGTCTGTCGTTCGTGCGGACGCTCATGCTTTGCTAGATCGTTTACTTCCTTCCCACCACTCAGTCCCCGCGCCGTTCACACAAGAAGAATGCCAGGAGCTTATGTCGCTGCTTCGGTCGTTCGGTAAGACTCATCATAATGATGTTTGTCTCCTTGCTCACATCACCCTCTACAGACCAGGGCGAAGGCGGCCTGCAAACCGTCGTCCACACCCGGATCGTGTCTCGGATCCTTCTGAGAGTCGGTGAGTGATGGAGCCCAACTTCTCAACAGAATATGATTGCTGATGGTCTGTCTGGATAGCTCATTGGCGCCAGCACCACTTCCGCCCAAACAAGCCTCTCCCAACCGACGTCGGACACCGCGACCTCAGCCTCCCCAAGCCCCGCCGGCCGCTCCACCGTGCCCTTCTCGACCTCACAATCTCCTGCCTCTGCCTCGGCATCCCCTACCTCTTCGCGCAGAGCCGCCCTTACAGGCTCGACGAAGAAAGCGGCACACGCCACAGCTCCCCGGGGCCCATGTTCATCGTCGGCGCATGCACCTGCCTCATTGTGAGTACCCTCTACCTTGCTTCGTCGCCCCACCTCAGCTGGATGTATTTCCCTGCAGGCCGCCGTCGTATTGAGCGCATCGGTGACCTTCCTTTCTTTGCCAGGCCTGGACGCTTTCGCGCGTGTGGCGGGGTTCGTGGCTGTTCTGTTCGCCACATTCTCCATGGCATCGACGCTCGTGGCGCTCTTCCGGTACAAGGCCGAGTTGGAAAACCCGGTAGCGCATATTGGTGGGGAGGGGCTGATGATGCTGTCGGTACGTACACTCCACCGTCATATGTGACTTATGCACTTAACTCATATCGCCATAACAGAGACGAAGCGTAGTATTCTCGCTCCCCATGGTGTTCCTGGCTTATGCGATCGTCGGTTTCATCACGGGCATCGTGTTATATTCTTTCCGGGGTGTCGCGAATGACCCGCTTGCGACCCAACACCCCTTTGAGGACTATACAAGGTGGACGGTGGTTGGTGTTCTGGGTGGGCTGGCGGGCGTGTTGACTACCTCGCTTTTGCTTCTCAGGAGATGAAGTCGGAGCTCTGAAAATTCTTTCCTCTATGTATCTGTTCGTTGTATGTACCCTTAGTCTACGACCTTCGATTTCACGACCCCCATGATCTGTACATAATGTACTTCTTTCCTATTGGCAAGTTCCAATAAACGCTCGCCATCCTCAATACAGTACCCATGAGCGTTTCAGATATGACAAGAAGCGCTTTCCATCCAGTCCTCGTCTCTTCCTACTCCCATAAACCCCTGGATCCTCTGAAATGCCACCCCCTGCAAACGATATGATACCGTCTTCGGCGCAGCAACTTGAAAACGGGCGTAAAAAGTAATCTTGGTC
>JABCKH010000650.1:0-10444 GCA_018851285.1 Lyophyllum semitale | reverse complement strand
GTGATGAAGAGATGAAGAGATCAATTTTTTCGGTAACGCGTAACATCGAGTGAAGAGTTGGTCGTAATAGTACAGTAATGTGGTTTTGTTTTTCTTTCAGGTCGTTGGCACACAACGGTCTGATCGCTGGCAGCAACGACATTCATGCAAAGAACATGCGGTAGAGTGCTGGTCTGACATACTCTTATAGGTATACTTTGTCGCCTTTATGGCCGCCGTTTCTTCCAACATGTCTCCGGTGACCTTGTCTGGGACTCCTAGTCGGCGTCGCAAATTGCGACGTCGGTTCTCCTCTGTCTCACCTAGTGCTCCTGGCTGGGGCAACAACACATCCCAAGCCCCGACCCCTTCAACCATCGCGAGACGCCGCGGACGACAGACATCCTTGAGTCCCCCCGCCACATCTATGGGAATTCCATACCGTTCACCACCACAGTCCGACGTGGAGTACCCTTTCGATCACTCGGAGTCGATCCGCTCGGCTCCTTCACATCGACACATGTTCATCAAGGAGGAGGAACGATCGATACCACTAGTCTACTCTTCACTCCCACCCACGCCCATCTCTACTTCACCCCCGCCCCGTCCGTTTGACGACCCACCACTGTCTCGGACATTCCAAGCAGAACTCGCTGCGGAAACGGAATTCAAGCCCGCACCCCCGTTCTCGTTGTGGGACTACCTTCGGGAGGAACTGCTTGCCACCGACTTTGATTCTCACCAAGAACTGAAATGGGAGCGCGTGAGCAACTTTTTGAGTATCCCTCTTGCCATGGAGAAGGTATGTTGTTATCTAAACGATGCAGTTCGAAGCTAACACATCTAAAGATAATCGGCTTCGGTTTTATCGTATGCCTCGACTCTTTTCTATACACGTTCACAATCTTGCCCATCCGCTTCACCTTTGCGCTCATTCGGTTCGTGACAAATCTGTTTCGGTCCGAGCCACCTCCATTACCGCCCTCTCAAAAGGCCGATCTCCTACGCACCCTCCTCCTTGTCGTTTCGGTCCTCATACTAAACCCTCTAACGGACGCAAGTAAAATCTATCACACTATCCGCGGACAAGACACCATCAAACTGTATGTCATATTCAACGCACTAGAAGTACGCCGTATTTCTACAAAGCTACTTTTCTCAGGCTAAGACCTTTTACTTATGTTTTCAATTTTAGATTGGGGACCGTCTGTGCGCATCTATCGGGCAGGACATCCTTGACTGTCTGTTTTCGAGGTCTACGTTAGAGCCCCTGTCACACAGAATGCCAGTCTCGACAGACACATTCCGTCCGATCTTGTTTTTCACGCTCGCGATGTTGTACAATGGTAAGTCAACGCTTTCTTTCTGCCTCACAATTCACCAACTCAAATCAATGCAACCAGTGGCGCACGCCCTTGTCATGGTTTATCAGCTAATATCCCTCAACGTCGCGATCAACTCTTACGATCACGCGCTTCTGACTCTCCTCGTATCGAATCAATTCGTTGAGATCAAAGGAAGCGTCTTCAAGAAGTTTGAGAAAGACAGTCTCTTCCAGATAACTTGTGCAGGTACGTTACCCTGTCCTCTAGATGTCTTCTTTCCTCACTAAAAGCACAACCAGACATTGTGGAACGTTTCACATTAGCCCTCATGCTATGCGTCGTCGCCTTCCGCAACTTGATAGAACTCAGTGGGTCCGAATTCGATTTTTCAGAAGGGTTCGTCCTCCCAAAGAGTTTCGGCTGGTTCAGGGGGAACAACGTCCTTTGGACAATCTCATATGTACGTCTCCTGAAACTTTGGCACGTTAGCCTGCGCATCCTTTCTCTGATTATCTTGCATTTCACCAGCCCGTGGTGACGGTGATGATCTCCGAGATGCTCGTGGACTGGCTCAAGCACGCCTTCATCACCAAGTTCAACCACATCCGCCCATCCGTGTACGAGCGCTACACCGATGTGCTATGCCGTGACTTGGCCAGTGGGAGCGCTGTGGGCAGGCGGGGCGCGCGGAAGGTAATGTATACCTATGCCGTCCTCTGCCGAAAAGATCGTGTTGACCCGTTAGATCTTGTAGCACACCTATGTCGACCAATCACCGCTCGTTGCGCGGAGATTGGGATTTGCGTCTTTACCGCTTGCGGTTCTGGCCATTCTGATCGGCTCGCAGTCTGTTGGCCTGATGTTTGCGGTTCACTCGGACTTTTCGTCGTTGTGGACGGTTCCGTCGCTCTCCCATGCGGAGATTGTGCATTATTTGACTTGGGCGATTATGGGCTTCTTGTTTTGGATATGGTATGTTCGCAGATCCAATTGTGCTATGGGCTGCTCTCTGATATTTGAAACGTTTTTTGTAAAGTTTCCTTGTGATTAAGGTGATCCTAGGCGTCAACCTCGTGAGCTATGCATCAAGGAGACGCGCAGGTATGGAAGCACGCGAGGCTGCCGATGTGGTGAACGATTTCGGGCGAGATCCCATCGGAGAAGGGAAGGAAGAACAGGTATGTTCTACTGACCTCACTTCCGTGTTTTCCCCCCTCATTATAATTGCAGGTGTATAACAAGAAGCTGAAGAGCCTTCTGGATAACGAGGACGATGACGCACCTAGGACGGCTGAGATTGGGGAGAACAAGCCCGGGCAGCAGGGGAAGAGAGGGCGCGTGAAATTAGAGGATTTGACGAGGTATACTATGGTCAAGCGTATCTGGTAGTCGTTCTTTCTATTTTAGTACTTCATGGCAGGCGTGCTACAACTATCCATACTAATAGGAATGCGTGCGTGAATCTGACTTCGTTCACGGTAATCTGAGATTTCGTTGATTACCCCCTACCATGAGCGTTTTTCTGGGTGTCCATCTCACTTCAAATATTTTTTATTACTCTGGGTGTATGACAAGCTTTGAGAACGAGATGTAAAAACTTGGAAGTGTCAGCCAGGTAGTGATGCAACAATAAAGAGGATGGTAGGCTAGAGAGCGACCCGAGTAAGAAGAATCAGGACGCTCGAGGATTTACACATATAGTCCCGGTTGTTTCTCAGAACCTGGCAGATCTGCAACGCGCATGAAGTCACCAGCGTCGCCGTACCATTGGATCTGCTCCACCCACGGAACCGGCGGGACTACATCCTGCAACCCAAACGCCTTGTACGTCCGCAACCCAAAACACACGACCAGCACGCCCGCAGCAAGCGCCTTCGCCTCCAGCTGGCTCATCCACGGCGTGCCGACGACGAACCTGGAGTGATCCTCCGCGATCAAGCCTATGCCCGCAATCGCACGTATCGCCGGCCGCAGCAAGCGCTGCACGGTATGAAACGCCGGTTCACCCGACGCGACGCCAACCACCGCGGCGACGAGGCTGCCGCCCCACAGTTCCATCAAGCCCCAGAAGTACGAGGTGTGCATGAGCGCGTGCTGGAAGGCCGGGATGCAGACGCGTGGTATTAAGACGAGGGTTATGTGGATGACGCTGGCGGCGTTGATCATGCCGTCGGGGCGAGCGGCAGGGCCGATGCAGAGGGGCAAGATGGGCCAGGCGAAGAAGGTGATAATGCCGTTGAATTTGATGAGCATGTGGGTGACTGAAGCGGTGCGGGCTAAGGCGTCGAACGGGAACATGAGGATGTCGAATGTGGCGAGCGCGGCAGGGGAGAGGAGGAAGGGGAAGAGGTGGGCAGAGGTGATTCAGGATGAGGTGGGTTGCGGGGTAGGCAATGAGCAGGGCTAGGGTGTATAGGCGTGAGGGAGGATCGAAGGCTAGAAGGATGCCGCTGAATACCTGGGCGGATACAGAACGGTTAGAGTAGCGATTATAGGAACAGAGCTAGAAAACACACAAAGGCGATGTATGCGACGATATACTTTGCGCATGAGAATATCTCTGTCTTTGCTGTTTCTTTATTAGCCTGGTAGGCCATACAGGTGCGGACGGCATGGACGATATACCAGACCGGCAGTGGAAACAGCGTCGGGTGAACAGGACTTTCGATGAAGGTTATGCAGTTGGCCAGTTGCTCGAGTAAAAAAGACATCGAGTGGAAAAAATGGATCGCAGGTCTGAGAATGGGACTGAGCATTCAATGCGACCTTTGAGGTTTATACAGTCTGGGGACGGTCAAAAAGGCAGGACAATCTCCAATGACGGTCAGATATGGTACCACGCCAGCTGTCAAAGAAGGCCACTAACGTGAGTGACAGCAGAACCAAAAAGATATATTGGTGGCAGCACAGGAACGAAGCAAGAACCAAAAGAAGCAGGCGCGCATCGTGAAACCGCGTGGGTCGAGGACGGAGCAAAGTGAACCGAAACGAGCAAGCTGCACTTCGAGTTCGATTCAACCGCCATTCTTGTCCTCGCTTTTATGTCGATGCCCTATAATACGTCATGGCAAAATCAAGTCAATAAAGACTTCCTAGAATATCCGTCGCCTTTTCCTAACACAAGCCCAAGGATCACCATCACACCCATGCGTCTTCCTCATCTCCACCCAATGCCTAACCGGCAACGCATCAGGAGCCGGCCCCCAAACCCGCTTACAAGCCCGCAACTCAAAGCAGACTATCAGTACGTGTGCCTTCGCCTCTACCTGCGCGAGCTGTGCTAACCGCATACTGGTCCTCCGTGGCGTTCAAGATCAAGACTACGACGGGCCGCACCAGCCACCGTACCCCATAGGACGCGTCGTGCCCCGAGACGACGCCATGCACGCCCGCGATGATGATGCTGTTCCACGTCTCCGTGGTACCGAAGTCGTCGCATGCGACCAGCGCCCGCCAGCCGCGCCGCAGGATGCAATACGTGTATTCCGGGTGCGGGCAGAAAAATGTCACGGACAGCACTGAGGGGTAGGAACCAAGTTGGTGACATGAGATGGCTGCTCCGAAAAAGAGGTATATAAAGATGATGGTGGCGGGGTTGAGGCAGGAAGGGTTGCCGGTGAGCATGGTGTTGATGATGTGGGTGACGAAGGCCGTGCGGACTAGGATGTCGAGCAGGAAGAGGAGGGCGTCGAGGGTGGGAAAGGTAGAGGAGGAAAGCAGGGAAGAGAAGAGGCGGAAGAAGATGGTTAGGATGAGGTGTGTCAGGGGGTATATCATGAACAGGGTGGTGAAGAACATGCGCACAGGGAGTTGCACGAGATGCAACGCGGAAATGATACCGCCCCACGCCTGTCCGCGTATAAGTTTATGTCGGCATCATGACGGGGTAGGCTGAAAAAAAGCACGATGACAATGTAACTGACGATATACACCGGTCGCTCCATTTTTCTGCGGGCTGCTGCGACTTCGTCAAGGCACTTGCTGGCCTCGTAAGCTATGGAAATGAACTGTATACCACGCGGCGTGGACGGGATTGTCGATGAAGGTCATGCATTTGACCAGTGGCTCGAGTATGAACCCGATACCCCTCTAGCACGGTGTTAGAGTCGACAATGGGTGTGAACAGGAAAGAAGACGAGCGGGTGGCAGGCTCATTCGGGAGTACCAACCCGAGTCGAAACAGACTGAACGTTCGTCCCAACGTTTGATTTCCATAAGTCCATTACTGCGTTTGAACAGGTGATACACTTGAGATTAATCGCCGAATTGACGACGCGGGGATTGCGTTTGAACAGCCTGAGCGTTAGTATAAATCGTTGGACTAGTGGGAGGATCAATGACATCCAGGTAAGTTCCGCTGAAGCGAGAAGTCCCGTAAAAACGCGAGGGGAGGGAAGGGGAGGGATCCTGTCCTTCGATGTATGGTGAGGCTTTGGTACTGGCGTGTTGTAGTGGCTTTAACTTACCTATCCACCGTTCGCTGGTTGGTCTACGAGCGTGACCATGTCACTGGCAATATATGCAGAGCATTGCAAACCTAGGATAGTGCGACATCTTGCGGCAATTTCGAACGTATACATAGACGTCGTGTGCGTAGTACGGCCCCCTGCTTGTTCCATTTCGGGACCGCTGCAGGTAACTAAGACTAAGACTATATCGACCGCTGTAAACCTGAGTAGGGAGGGTTTGAGGATGGTTCTGCTGCAACCATCGTTACAAGCAAACAGGCTCTAGAAAACGGTCTTAGTCAATAGAAGGTATCTGCACAGAAATCGTACAGAACATACGTGGCACAGTTTCGAGCATTACAGTCAGAAGGAATGGGTAACAGACAACTGGTAGGTAACCGTAGGGGGTATGGAAAACTTGTATGAACCTGGTATGGACCAAGAGTCCAAGACGTCGGAGCCACAACTTGAATCGTTTGTTTGTCAATATACTAACTCTACAGTCGCTCTCTTCACGCCGTCATGAAACTGTACGATTTTCTCGTGGAACACGCAAAATTCCCGTTTCCTGCTCCTGATATAACTCGGAGTGTTGGTACTACTGATGTATCCGACATTGAAGTTGGGTTGCTCAAGGAAGACTGGAAGGCTGCACATGCCGTGCGAGATGATACTCTTGGTCAGAAGCTCTGCGAGGCTCTCAAGGACATTCTTGGGGACACCCTTCTAGCAGATAGCGCTGAGAACTATCTCCTAACAAGTTTTTCGCCCCGATTACAATTTGATGAGCGTGGAACAGAAGATGAAAAGTGGCGTGATAATCCAAGTGAAGTTCGAGTGAGTATTTAAATAACCTTTGGACCTTTATTCGGACTGACATTGGCACAGAGTCGCACATTGTTAGACAAGGGGTTCTTCGAAGCCGTACGCAAGTCTTTAGGAGAATACGCCAAGTGTCTAGGAGAACCTTATAACTTTAATACTGCAGAAGAACAGTCGGTCGCAGAAGGCAGTTCCAAGGTCGACTACGAGGCTCTAGTGAACGGTAAAGCGAAGGCACTTGTAGAGGCAAAATCACCCTCAGTCATGAAGGCGGTTGATCTCTTGCTCCCGCCGCGCGGCATCAAGTTGACATGGACTTGCGGGCAATCTTTGATACCAAAAATTCTTGCCAAGGTGAGTGCGCCATTTCCCGTCCGTTACAGCATCTATTCTAAAGTGATATGTGCAGGCTGCATTGTACCTGGGTCTGAGGCAGATGGAGTGGCTGTTTCTCTCTTGCCACAATTACTGAATTGTGTGCCGGCTCGTCAGGGATGACCACCATCCTTATCTTGTGTACTCGCCGGTCATCACTATCCAAGACTCCTCAGAACCCTTTCGAGCGTTCCTTGGTGCCATCCTATCTGTCGTCAAGAATGTTCCTGTGAAGCATAGCGCGTACAGTCCGGATATGGAACTGGATGTTATCCAGGAAGAAGAAAAAGACGACGGACCCTTACTTGAGGATGACATCGATAATTCGGGAGCGTATCAGGGCAGTTCAGGTGGAGCAGCTACCACCAGTTACCCAGCCACCCATAGCCATAAGCATGAGAGTACCGAGTCTGGGCTAATGGTTTGTCCTTTCCTTGGCCGATATTATCGCTTGGCTTGCTTATCTACTCTTAGATTACTTCATCTTCCCCGAATTCACCTGCTGATTTCCAAGTATGGGTCCATCTCGATAGCACGTCGAAAAACACATTCGCTCTCCCTCAGTGCACCAAGAGCAGCAAACAGCGCCTATGGCTCACACACTTTTTAGGATCGGGTTCGACTGGCAATGCTTGGGAATGTCGCTTTGATAACTGTGATGACTTGTTCGCCGTCAAGGTCGTCGAGGTGTTACGCCCTTCGGATGCAGGCAGCCGACAACGACTTCATAGCGAGTTTGACGTCTATGTTTCATTGGACAAGGCCTATCGTTCTGGTCAGTTACATGAGCGCATCGCTCCGCGCTGCTATGGGGTATTTACGGGCAAGCACATGGACGTTCTAATCCTTGATTTATGTGAAGGCATTCTGAACGATTGGGGAGAGCTCACTGCTCCTGAGCGGTAAGAGATAATTGAAGTAATTGCTCTCATTGACAAACATGATTTCCTGTAGATCTCAAGTGTATAAGTTGGTACATGACCTCCACCGAATTGGAATCATGCATGGAGATCTCGAACCCCAGAATATCGCGCGTACTCGTGGAGGTGGGTTCTGTCTTATCGACTTTTCTGCGAGTAGGAGGCATGTCTGCAGGGAGAGTAAGGTACGATACATGACTACTTCACTTTCTTGGTTGCTTACATATAAAAAGGTCGGCGAGCTGGGCACTCAAGCCGCTACAGCCCCAAATCAGATATGTCATGAGCTGCAAACATTGCGAGACTACTTAGCGGAACGACAGCCCCTTCAAGCTGATCGTGTAAATTTGGGGTGAAGGGGGCTCATTTCGTTACTGTAGTGACCCTCTGTTCTTTTCGACGTTTACTTTATTTAACTGTTTCACGTTTCAGGACCTTTGTTTCCGCCTGTCACGTCCCTTGCATGAGTCCAGCAGCAAATTTCAAGACTAAAATCAAGGCGGACTCGAATTGATTCCGGAAACTCCTCCACATGTTTTGATCGATATATCCAAGAAATTGATTTCGTTCAAGCTCATGCTTTCAATGTCGCTCGCTCGTTAAAATGCCCTCTTATTTACGGCACAATCCAGCTGAAAGTACGCACAATTTTTAACAATCTTTTTTCAGTTTTTCCAGGTAGCTTCCTTCCAACCTTGACGCTGCTCTTGCAAACCATGCCGGCCGGGTCCGCCGGGCACCTTGTCGTCGACTCTGTGTGTAATGGCACTATGCTCGCACGTTGCGCGACTGGCGACGACGATGGCAGTGACCGCCACTGTATACAGCCACAGGGTATTGAAGCCCGCACAAGGACCTGCCTAATTGGATCATGAAACTGCACGATTTTCTCGTGGAACACGCAAAGTTTCCCTTTCCTCGTCCTGATGAAGATCGAACCGCGGCTATTACTGAGGTATCTCAAATTGAGGTTGGATTGCTCAAGAGAGAGTGGAAGGCTGGACATGCCGTACGAGACGATACTCTTGTTCAGAAGCTCTGTGAGGCTCTCAAGGACATCCTTGGGGACACCCCTTTAGCAGATGGTGCTGAAAATTATCTACTAGCAAGTTTCTCGCCTCAATTACAAGTCGATGAGTTGGGATGCGAAGATGAAGAGTGGAACAATAATCCAAGTGAACCTCAAGTGAGTATTTAAACGAACTCTAGATCTTCATTCGGACTGACGTTGCACAGAGTCGGACGTTGTTGGATAAGGGGTTCTTCGAAGCCACACGCAAGTGTTTGGGACGATGTGGTTCGTATCGCTCCAGAACTACTAAAGAACAATCGGCCCAAGGAGGCAGTTCCAAGGTCGACTACGAGGCCCATATGAACGGTAAATCAGAGGCACTCTTGGAGGCAGAATCACCATCAGTTACTGGCATAAAAACGTCATATTTCCAGTATGTACAGTCCGAGGGAGGTCGATAATGAGCTGAGTTGGGTGGCAAGTGACAAGGGCGTTCCGAGTCGAACGACATGAATCGGTGTAGACAATTACAATAAGTAAGCCTTAGAGTCCGACACGGTGTGTTGAGACGACTATATTATGTACCTGTAGACAATTACAATAAGTAAGCTACAGGTAATAAGTCAGTAAGAGGTTACGAAAATGTAAGTAAAAAGATGCTCACCCTTAGAGTCCGACACGGTGTGTTGAGACGACTAAGGGTGGCTTTTCGTGTATAGTAACTATATATACTATCATAGAATAAGGTTCTGTAAAGACTGGCAAATAACGAGTGATGGAATGATGAGCCACAGCGCAGCGCGCCGTGGCGTAAGTATTCAAGCGGGGAGAAAGACCATAAAAGGAAACTCTAACATCGGAACGGAATCACGGAACACAGCCTGGGGTCTGGCACGTCCTATCCTAACACTCCCCCGGACTGCCAAGATCCTACTGAGGCTTGAGGTTGAGTAGCTCGACGAAACGCTCGTGGAGAGCACGAGGGAGAGGCTTGGTGAAGATGTCGGCGAGGTTATCGATGGAGGGAATGTGAATAATTTCGATGTCGCCGTCTTGTACGCGTTCACGGATATAGTGGTGGCGAATATCAATGTGCTTCGCACGAGTGTGTCCCTTCGTTGACTGGGTGAGGGAGATTGCTGATGTGTTGTCGCCACGTAGGGTTGCAGGTAGGCTTTGAGGGAGATCAACTTCAACCAAGAAGTTATGCATCCATAGGGCCTGCTGCGCGCCGCGCGTTAAGGCCATGTACTCTGCTTCTGTAGTGGATAGAGCGACAGTTGGTTGGCGCTTCGAGCCCCAAGAGACAGTGCCGTTCGCCATCATGAAGACATAGCCTCCAGTAGATCGGCGAGTGTCGTAGTCTCCCCCGAAGTCCGCGTCGACGTAACCGATGGGCTTGAGACCCCCTTCTACCCGGCTGTATGTAAGACGGTAATCCAGCGTACCCTTAAGGTAGCCTAGGATGTGCGTCATAGCCTTCCAGTGTAAGGGCAACCTCGAAGTCGGCTGGCTGGACTAAGGCCGGCGGACTGGCAAGGGGGATCCAAAGTTATTTATTAA
>JABCKH010000649.1:0-10506 GCA_018851285.1 Lyophyllum semitale | reverse complement strand
GCCCTGGACATGGGGGAATCCTTTAGACTTATTCTCTTTGGATCCCCCTTGTCAGGTAACTCGTTTATTTATTAAGTCACTACCTTACCGCATAACTTAATAAATACTTTGGATCCCCCTTGTCAGCCTGTCAACCTTAGTCCAGTTGGCCGGCCCTAAGGTTGCCCTTACAGGCGGGGGAAAAGGGCAGACCCAGTAGGGAAAAGCCACCAGGTGCGTCTGTGGCACCACACGTACACTGACTCTCCCACATCCACCGCTTGCAGTCACCGGTAGCCCAACACCCAAGCATAGCGGCCGCTCAGTCAGACCATCGAGCACCCCCATGGGTGCCTCGGCTGCAACGCGATTCCCAAGAACTACCGCCGCTCCAATAGCTCACAATTGCCGCACTGACCCCAGCGCCTATCGCACAGCCGACAGGTCACCACACAAGTAGTGACCCTGCTGGCATGACCATCTCATGAGACTTGTGGGGCGCGTTGAGGCGCGTTCCCTTGGTTTTTTTCTGGCGCACGGGCTGAGATTGGGAGTGGACAACTTAGGCGAGCGAGACGCGTTTTGGAGGGCATCATTCCGTGCATTGTCATCCCTACAATACCTCTCGGTATATTAGATTATATGATAGTCAATATATGTGCATTTTTCATCATTTTTATGTGAAGTTCAATTATCTACAAGTTCACATCAGTAAAACTACAACCTCTTCCACTTCCAGTTTCGCCACTTTCACTTTCACTTTCGGAGACTTTTCCACCTTCCACTTTCACTTTCTGTCACTTCCACTTCCTGAACGGCTTTCTGACGACTTTCAGTTCACTTCCGTAATGTTCGAAGCTTTCTCTATTTATGTAGTATAATTCTGTCGTACAATTCACTGCCAATGCCCAGTAGTATCATGATCTTCGTCAGACTCTGGCTCCATCACACTCTCGAAGCCAGAGTCAATCACTGCTTCCTTCTCTGAGTCTCCCTCCCTCAGGCTCAGGCTTCGAGGAGTCCCTGGCACTGGAATTGGCAGTTTTTCTCCAGGTTCCACTGCTTCAGAGTCAGAAAGTGTTTGCCGGCCCCCCCAATAAATCAACTGCAGTCCAATATCCTTGATAAATGCCCTAAGGTCCCGAATTTCATCCTCCCTGGTGCATAATTTTGATTTCAATGCCTCATTCTCGGCACTGGCACTGACGGAGTCATAAGCGTCGAGGGCTTCTTGAAGGATCCTGCTGCGCTCTGCCGACATCTCGCCCAATTGTTTGAAAAAAGCCTGATGGTCCTCCGACTCCTGGCACAACCCAGGAGGCTCCCTGTCAATCAAGCCGCTACAGGTTGACAATGTGGTGGCACTGCCCGGGCCCTTGATCTCGAGTTCCTCATCTTCTGAGTCTGGGACAGGACTGCTCGATATATGATGCCCACAGCCACTGGTATGGTGATCAGGCATGGGTGCCAGTGTGTGGAACCTTGAGGCTGTTTACGTGTGCGATGGGCTTCGAAGCTCTATAGAATAGTCATTATACCTAGGTCGTAACTTCAAGGACATTGAACAGATGCTGTGGGACGTTACAAAAAATTTCGAGACTAATATGCGATCAGTTATTGAAATAAGTCTGTGAAATAACGGGTAATCTAAAAGGCTATTTCATGCGCATGATGATCGACAAATTTGTTAACGTAGAATGAACAGAACAAATCAAGAGATTTAGAAAAGTCAAAGCCGTATATGGGAAGAAAGTCTTTACCAGCACAGCCCAATAAATGGGCACCACGCATAATGCTGTCGAGATGAATGACACTGAGACGCTTCATCGGAGATCGTTGGTGACGATCACAACGCTCGAAGTCCGGTTTAACCCTCCACATCCCAGTGAGTTCGCAAGGTGCATCCCCGATGTGCAAGAACCAATGAACCAGAGCGCAGGGATAGATCATCCCTTCATGCTTAAAGGAGAAGAAGAGGAATACGCGTGCTGCGTGAAGACCCCTGAACCCTTCTTCATCAGACTCCGAGTTCCCCACGAAAACACAGTCATAACGAGGGGGGCCACTATGCCAAGACTTTGTCGCTCGGATCCTTTCATGGCGTAGACCACCAATGCCAGAAAGGTCGCTGGGTGCACAAAGACGGCGCGTGCTGAGGTGAACATACGAACAGTGTCGGTGATGTGGGGCAAGGTGTTGATCGGTGCCTGTGAGCCAGAAACTTCGGCATCTGGATAGAGCTGGTCGTAGAGAAAGCGCTGAGCAAGTTCAGGAAGACGGGGCTGAGTTGCATGCCGAGCCAGGCCTTCAATATTCCGGGGCACTCCACAAACTAATGAATAAAGAATATTTATGAGTTTCACATCAGAGAAAGAAAAGGAGGCCGCGCACCATAGGTTTTTGCAAGTTTGATCTCAGATTGAGATTCTGGATCATCGACGGCACCTGTATCCTCAGAATCGTCATCCGCAGCTGCAGGTGGAGGTGGAGGAGGTGGTGGAGTAGGCAGCGCTTTTGGAAGATCGAGGAGGAGGTGAATTGGCAGTCCAGGTCCGATGAGCATATCACGGGCAGTGAAGTCGACGCGGGCCATGGCCAGCTTATCAAGGCGCTGGTTCGTAACAAGCATCTGACCCAGGGCCTTGTAGCGGCTTGAACGGCGGTACGGTTTCTTCACAGCTTTGATGTGTTTGTTCTCGGTGATAGAGGAACAGAGACCGTTTGGGGCACCGAAGAGTCGGATGAGGCGTGGATAGTGGACCATGGAATGTTGGCGTGGAAGCGAAAACCCCTCTGGACGCACACCAAGTTCCCGAAAGATCTCTCGATGTTGATGGAAACGTGCCAGGGCATTGTCGATCTCTTCTAGTGTGTCGGTGTCAATAACATTGCGACGAACCAAGTAGCAAAAGTCCAAGAATGCTGAGATGGCTTTGACCATCTCGTTGGGGACATGACCGACAATGGCTGCGAGATAAACCTTGAAAATTGTGAGTCAGACGAGACTGGCATAATTATAGACCTAATTCATTACATACCTTCATTAATCCCTTAGAGTCATTGCCCGTCCACTGCTTGAAACCTCGTCCCTGGTGAAAGTGACGTAGGCCGGGAAATGATGGTGCAGCCGCAATTCTAAGAATTTTGTCAATACATTTTCTGAGGACTGTGAGAATGGACGTACCGTCTATCAATGTCAGCAAGTATCTCGTTCGCACGCCGTTCTGAATTGGTGTCCTTGATGTACTGTGTAACCCACTCGACGAGATGGTCCTTGAACGTCCCCTTGATCAGCTGGTGTAAAAGATCTGGCGAGGGGAGCTCATGTATGTCGGCACGAGGAAACGATGCAGTAAACGGCTCGAGGCATGTTAGTTTGTAGTTTAATTACTTGTAGTAAAACCCATGTGCACATACAATAAGATCTCCGACAATACCATAGTCATCCCATAGTTCGACTAATGTACAGCCTTCGAGAAGAGTCTCAGTTAGCTCCTGCGAACGACGTCCCGCCCTGGCATCAAGGTTGTCAGGATTCACAGTATGGCTAACAGTAAATTAGAAAAGAATGAAAGGATGCAATGATGAACACTCACGTAGCACACCATCCTTGTACAGTACAGGCAAGCAATGCTTGCTCAGGATAGTCCGCAATATATGGGCCCATTCCGTAGACCACACGGCGGAAATATCCATCCCCACAGCGCGTAACACATGGGGTGGTCATATGAGGCCGGAGGGAGGAAAGGATGTGTTCAAGTGACGTATGAAACAGCTGACGACGGAACTTGCGGAAGTCTACATCACCAGCATGGTCACGAGAGGCTGTGAAGAAAAATGACTTTAATTTATCAATCGCGCTGGTGATAAACACATAACATACTTTTGGGAATGGCTAGGAAGCCAACGAGCGCAACAGCATTCCTATGAGCGTGCCGGATGGAGTTGTCAATGTTTCCCAACGAGGCATAGAGCGGATAAAAATCATTCTGCCCCGTTGCGACCGAGACAGTGGTCTTGTCACTTCCGAGGACAACAGGAGCGAACATGGCTCCATGGCAGTTCTCATCCATGGCGATTTTGTCCTGACATTACACCCTAATTAATAAAGAGCAATCAAAGGTCAAATGGAAGGGACTTACGGCCTGTTGCCATACCCAATCACCAGACATAAGGTCCTTATACCGACGCTTTCCATCCTTCGTTACATGTTTGGGTGCATAGTCGAAGTGGCCGACAAAGTCGGGGTTTCCAATTTGTTGCTCGAGGACTTGAAGAGGGTTACAATACCAAACCTCATGCTTCTCTGTCATCCACTGAGGTGCATCTTCCGGAATCGGGCCATCGTAGGAGATAGAGATGGAAGTCCAGGGGATGTTGCCATGCTCAATACTGTCAATAACACTATAGAGCTCTTGGTGTCCAGAAACGGGGGGAGGGTGTTCTGGATACAAAGCAGTGAGTATGTGCATGAGCCGATCTATCTTGCCTGCAGACATTTCTTCCTCAACGAAAAGAAACTCTGTAAGTTCAAACTCGGCTCGGCTCGAAAACGGAGAATAATCGGTTGCATCGCGCTCAGGACTGGGGGGTGGTGGGCTACCAGGCAGAAGATCATAGCCATCTGCATCGCAGCGGGTTCCTATTAAATTATTAGTTTATGCGGAGTGTGATGGGTGTACACAAGTCGCACCGTCAATGACTGGATGTGTCTTGACAACCTCCTGGTTGTCATGGAGCGGGATAGGACCTCTTGGAGGTGAAAAGGGAGCTGGCAACTGATCGGCTGAGCCTGTAGGACTGGGAAGGTCAAAGGCATCATCATGTATGCCGGCATGGTCTTCTGGAACGGGAGGCTCAGCCGGCTGCAGCCCAAGCTGCTGCTGGGTGAACTGAAGGGCCAGTGGGACGATGTGAATGGACTCGATATGCTGTCGCAGACCACCAGAAGTTCTGCAGGCCTTTCGACAGCCGGGGTAGGTGCATGGATACCCGAGAGGGCGAAAACTTTTATGAGTTCGGCGATGCATTGGGACTAGAGATAGGTGCTGATACTAGCGAAAGTGTGTTCAATGAACTTATACATATCAGTCTCGGAATCGGATAAGCCAAAAGGCCCGGTAAATCATAACGTGAATACTCCATCGATCGTTACCGAACTGACTGCGCAATGTCTCGAGGCCGTGGTCGAGGCCGAGGCCGTAGTGTACACAAAGGTGCAACTGAATCAGCTGTGATTATATCTGGTCCACGCACAACGCGTGGGACCGCTGCCGTTGTTGGTGCCTCTGAGAAATCCCGAGTTGCTTCAATCAAGCCTGGAAGCACAACATTACAATTTGAAGAGGAGGAAAGCCCAGGTGCAGTACTCACTCATGTTGCTGCCTCTCGCAATACTGAAAAAAGCTTCAGATGGTGCAACAATGGCCGCAGGAATGTCGTTGCGGCCTAAGCGTAATGAGCATCCTGGTGCTGTTGCTGCGCCTGGTCGGAAGCGATCGTCGGCTGAGGTGGCCGCTGAGCGTGAGCAACGAGCGAGGGAAGAAGAGGCACAGGAGAACGTACGTGATAGCATGTTCGGTAAGGCCGCTGTCCTCGAAGACTCGATGCAGCAGGAAGACGAAGAGCTGCTATCAGGTCATGCACCACAAGCTACATTGATAAAGAAGGTGTCGCACACGCGCCCAGAGTCGCATAAGGACAGCCGTGAGTGATTGCCAAGTGACTACCCTATCTGGATATTAATGGTATGAACAAGGTGAAATTGAAGAAGGCGATGGAGAGTCACCGTATAAAGATCCAGTGTTCATCAACGACAATTCCTCCCATTCCGACAGTGCCTACAAGACAGGTGACAAAAATGAGGACGATGGCGAATCCGAACAAGATATCTTGGATCCGTCCGATGAAGAATCAGCACCTCGTGGCCGGTCAAAGAAAAAAAAGGGTAGCAGAAAGGAAAATAGAGGGAAACTGAGGGAAGAAATTGACGCACGTCGTCAGGTTCCTCCAGAAAGCAACAGTATAAAAAGGATGGCTACAGGATTAATGTGAGTGATGTCGATGATAGAGTTCAGCTACTAACCTCTCTTCACAGCCCGGCAAGCAAGAAGGCAAAAGCTAATGACACTGGGATCAGGAACGATTGGCAAGAACAATATGTCGAATACCTTGAACCAACAAAATCAAACGTCGACGATGGTCCAGCACCATGGCCTGGGTACGACAAACGATCCCTCTCCCACGGGTCTGCGATGTCAATTTCGAGCGCGGTTTCAAGCCATGGACACAGCGTTCCCGCAAGTTCCAACGTTAGTGACAGGGAGGAGCTGGGGGGGATTAGTGATGATGTGGGAAAAACAGACGAGCGAAGGGGACTTAAGGACAATGTAAAGCCGCACTTCTCCAAGGTGTGGGAGTCTTTGATCTCCACAGATGCCGATTGACATTTCCATTGACAGGTCAAACCGTTAGCGAAGGTCGAGCCGACGATCTCGGTCCCCGAGTATATCCATCCATCCATCGCCGTCAAAAAGCTCAAAAATAAGCAAGATATTCGCTCGAAGTCGGACCTTCCTCCCCATCTGAAGCGCGACTTCGAGGGTCGCTTCTTACCTCGTCTTCGTGAGCTACTGGGAATCATTCGCGCATGGGAAAAACCGGACAAGAATGAGGTTCTTACTCTCTGGTCTGATATATTTCCAGACGAAGACCTTGAGGGGTGGCTCGAGATTGTGGTGTTCAAGTTGGTGTGTCGTGTTGCTTCCTCCGTTTAATGTTTCATCATGCTTCTCCAGATTGACAACGCAATTACGAACTGGCGCACAAAGATGGCACAAACGGCCATTCAATCATTCGAGAAACTGATCATCCCCGCACTTCCCGGTCAATCGCCCGAAGACATCATCGAGTGGTGCACCTGGGCACTATCAGGTGACTTCAAGTGCCGCCCATTCTACTATCTATCCTATGACGAGAAGGAGGTTCTGAAAGGAGACGAAAAAGAGGTAATCATTGATGCCGAGGTATGTATGTTCGCACTCGAAGCTATGCTCCTTCAACAACACTGACAGTTGCGACCAACCCAAGGGTGTCTTTATGCATCCCCTCATCTCGGCCACCCTCGCGTACCACTTCTCTAGCATTTCGCAAATTCACGCGAGCGCCCGTTTGGAGAAGAGGCCTGAAGGTGCCCTGATAACGGCCATTCATGCGGTGAGTCACTGAAATTGTCACGCCGAGCACTTACTGACCTGAACTGTCTTATAATAGTGCCAGCGTGTGATTTCTCAATATGCGACCACCGGCATGTTCATAGAACTGGGACGTGGAGTGGGCGACTTCTCGAAGGACAATTGGGGCGACAATCCCACCCGTGAGCCGAAGAACGCTCCCGCTGTTCTCGTGGCTGAACCGAAATCCACCCCAAACCTCGTACGGGTCGTGAAGAAGCTGTCAGATAAGCAATGGGACAGTATCATCGACAGTGCCATGAAGTCGATCTGCCGCCAGAAGACCATCACTGTTCAAGCCCCTGCCGTCAAGGATGCTCCACTCGAGGATCCCGAATCCGATTTCGAGATCCTTGACAACGCTGCATGAATTAGGAGCGTAGCATAGCTATAGTATCAACACGAATACCATTTATTTGATCATTTAAAAGTGCTTTTACACTAGTACAATATCTTTGAGAGCTTTCAAAAGGTGGTACGCTTCCTACACCACTTCTGCACCTTTCTTACGTTTCGAAAGCTAAAATGACTTTCACCGAGAAATACCCCCCGGCTAGTGACAAGTGTCGAACACTTTCGCACTTTCGCACCTTCTGCAGCTTTCGAAAGCTGCGAAAGTTCTGGAAGGTGGGGTTGTAGTTTTACTGATGGACAAACGGCGCCACCAAGGAACATGCTCCACAAGACGAGGCCAGACTGATGGTACATCAATACTGTCCCCTTCACGAAGATCGACAGTCAGAGAGAGAGGCCGGATGTTAGACCTCTCCAAGTAAGCCGCTATGAATCCCTTTGACCGCGTCCTGGATACATATATGTTGGCCCAGAGGGCGGAAACCCCAGTGGCTACGCTGCGCCATTGCCTTGACACTTGCGAGACAATCATTTCAACCGGAAACTCTTTGTCTCCAGGTTTCGAAATTGCATGCAAACATTCGAAAATCTTGTTGGAATAGCCGAGCACGTGTCAATCACGATACGTGGCTTGGTACTATACAGGTAGTCTATACTTGTTTGTACCGAGTAGTGTAGACACTTGGGACGTCCCTTACGGACTCTTCGAGCACTTGTAACAAGCGGGCTCTGCTATTTCGAGCCGGTCTTCTGTCTGAATTCCTACAAATCTCGCCCAGGATTTCGGGCAGGAGGCGAGCTGTGGCAGAGGCCCTCTGATGCCAACGACTAGCAATTTCTCTATTCAAACACCTGATCGAAGTATCCAGTGTCGCTAGCGTTGCAACAAGCTCCCCCCTTTCGTGCTGCAATGATCGTAGTTGCTGATAGAGATGGTCACAGGATGGTCATCCTCTGGGTCCCGAATTGGGTATGACATGGTGCGGGCTGAACTCGATGATAACCAATAGTATCAGAAGGCATTGACGATTGATAACCACGTAATGCTTACAGTATAGCAAGTACTACAAATTGGTAGTTTGCCCGTAACACAATGGCTGTGAGGCTCTTCGCCCAAGACAGTCGCGCGATATCCTAGAGGGGTAGTAACGAGGTAGCATCACGATGCAAAAACAATAATGTCACGACAAGAAGCAAGTAAGATACTTACTGACAAGATTTGCGCTTAGCAGCCGCGCCGCCGCCGCCACAGGGCGAATTCTTTTTGGGTACGTTTTTGACAATAAGGGCAGTATGCCACAGGTTTGGGGACACGGATTGACCACCCAAACTCAGAATAATTCAGAGGCTCGGAATATGTGGTCGACCTGGAGAGGACTTTACACTCCCCCCCCTTCTCCACTCAGAGTCCAGTGGACTCCGGTCAGTCCGACCGGACTCCAGTGGAGTCTGGGTGGACTCTGACTGGATTTTGCTCCATGCCAAATTTCAGAATTTGGCTGGTCCAGTCCACTTGGTATCCAGCTGGAGTCCAGTGGACTTTCAGTAGACTCCGGCCAGTCCACTGAAAGTCTGCAGACAATGAGTGGACTTTTGTCCAAGTGGAGTCCACTGGACTGAATATTCTGACCGGATTCCGACCGGACTGTTAGGACTCCAATGACAGGAGCTTGTCATTAATAATAGGAAAAAAGGATAACATTATCAAGAGTTGAACCCTCAACCTTACAGATGTGATGACTGTTCAACATAGTATGGACACCATAACCACTAGACCAACGAGCCGTTAAGATCCCTACTAACTAACGGGTACTAATCACCCTCTGACGCAGGGCCCATTTCGGGCGTCGGTTCCATCAATTTGGAACCCTGCCGCTTTCCTCCCACCACCACCCACCACCACCATTGTCCCCGCCGCCGCGCTGCCACCAACGCGCCCCACAACGACAATGACAACGCCACACACGTCGCCACTCACAGCAACGACCCGAACGGAGGAGAAACGGAGGAAGGGGGCAGGGCAAAGGGCAGACCCCAGCAGGGGGAGAGCCGGCAGGTACGTGGCACGTCCCACCCCGTCGCCACGTCGCTAGCGACCCCCCACAGCCCACCACGACTCCCACGTCGTCCAAAACGACAACCAGCAGCCGCCGGGGACCGCCACAGCCGCCACGTCGCCAACAACGGCCGCCCCACCCCCCACAACGACCGGTACCGCCTAGCGACGACCACGGCGGCCGCCACGTCATCCAGAAGCACCGGACGCCGCCCACATCGACCCCAACGGCCACTGCAACACCAGCCACGGCCGCCACGTCGCGACCACGTACCGCAACACCAGCCACAGCCAGAAACGGCCCCGACGACCGCCACGTTGCGACCGCAGCCCGTGACCACCCGCTACGGCCGCCACGTCGACCGTGGCATCACCCACGCGCCGAGGACCGCCACGTCACGCTCCAGCGACCCCCGATACCGCCGCTCGCCCCTCCTGCAGCCCCAACTAACCCAACGACACCCCCCCCCATTTCAGAACCACCCAGAACGGCCCACCCACCGCAGTCTGCGCCCGTAGGGCCGCCGCCGACCCAACGACTGGAAACGGCGCGAATGACGGCAACCCAGACCCATGCCGACCGAACAACCGCAGCAACGAGGGGAACGGCGGCGGCGGCAGGGAACAGAGCAGCGGCGGGGAACGACGGCGGGGGCGGCGGGGGCGGGGAACACAGCGGTGGGGGCGGGGGCGGGCGAGCACGACTCCCCACGCCTCGATCCCGCATATGCGCTCGCTCCCCCGCCTTTCTTAGTTTACTTCGATTGTTTAATCTAACTGTTAATATATATTATATTCTTTTTGATTTACTCTGTCATTTCAAATCAGAAATGATGTTGACTTAAGTTATGACTAGGTGTGATAATGTAAAGTATTGTAGAAGTC
>JABCKH010000648.1:0-10541 GCA_018851285.1 Lyophyllum semitale | reverse complement strand
GGCTATTGAGATACAAGTCTACAAGACTATGTGGTTTAAGCGGACACCTACATTGGATACAGTAGTCATATGTATCTTGTGCACAACACTACAAAGAACTACAAATCAGGGGGAAGTCTACGGAACTACATCGCCAATGCTGACTCTGTTGTACGACGTCAGCATCTGCCTTTTTCCTGATGAAGTTGAACAAGGCTTAACCTGGCTTAACAGGCCTGAACCAGGTTCACACGTCACGGTCGTACAACATTTTTCCAATGTCCCCACAAGACTGGACAACCTTGGCTCTTGTGCTTCCCTGGTCAACGGAAACAGGCGGAACGATATAGTCAAAAACATGTTGGTGGTATGTAGTTGAAGATTCTGGCTCGTGAATAGGCGAGCTTCATGGTGGAGTTGGGCTGGACAGTTGCTGGACATCGGTACAAATCGACTGGACATTAGATCATATCTGCAACCAGAAAATCGACGTTTTTACCGACTGAGTCGTTTCTAAAGAATTCCGTGGAGTTGGGTGGGGTGATTGTGTAAACTAGTGCCTGAGCCTTTTTTGGTTGGGTTCCTTAGCGGCTAGATAGCAGCTCTGCACCACAGGACATCAGCGGTGGGGCTTGTGGAGCTCTTTTAATTTACTGACTTCCAAGTTGAAAATCCCAGAAAAACTGTTGCAGATATGCCTTATTGATAACGGGTGTCTGCGGGTGCGAAAGCCTCAGAATCCCGGGATCCTACGTAGGCTGTTTTTTCAGTAACGACGGCGCCCACTCTGTATACAGAACGTGTCTACTCCGTTGACGGAACCCTTGCTTAGGGACTGTGAACAGTGGCAACGGTGCAAGGAGGAAGAAGACTACAAGTCCGTCGCCGGATGCGACGCCTGACGGAGAGGGCTTCGCAGCCTTCGCCTCACCGCTAATACGTATGTACATAATCCGATCACAGCGTGGAATAAATAGATCGAGCGGCGATCACCGGTTGTACTTACGTTGAGTGGCACTGGCAATTAAGCCTCTTGTAAAAGAGGATTTCCCGAACGCTGAAAAGCGTCCAAGTACTTAGCACCGGTTCTCCCTCTTAGAACCTCCTTTCCCTTATCATATCACTCTGATAATTATCACTTATGCAGCTCAACCGGAGCGGTCAGTTCTCGGTTATATGATAGGATTTAGACTCACGTTCTTCTCAACAGCGACGCGGATCTTGACGCGGTCTCTGCAGTCCAGACCCTGTCCTCGTTCTTCACATGCCGCCAGAAGGCTATTGCTTACGAGGTCACTCACTTCTCAACCCCAAGCCTCAGAGACGGCCTCCAATGTGCGCTCTTGAGCAGGTCCAGCGGGCGTCTACTGACGTTCTCGGAAGGTACCACTCGAAGTGGTGTATGCCAAGCAATCAAAATGGAGAAGCTTTCTTCAAATCATGGGTCGCACAACACTCGTCACCCTGCTCACCGCTGCTGGAGCCTTCTACTACATTTCGCGACGCGAACGCACTCCAGGACCTCAGCTACCGTTTGACGAAACCAAAAAAACAGTTGTGATATTAGGAAGTGGCTGGGGTGCGACAAGTCTATTGAAGACCCTTGATACGACGGAATATAACGTTGTACGTCGCTTTTGGACTCGGTATTCATCGGTGCTTTAACTCCTCTCTAGGTCGTTATCAGCCCCAAAAACTTCTTCCTTTTCACGCCACTGTTGCCAAGTGTTGCCGCCGGTACCCTCAATCCACGCTCCATCATCCAACCGACGCGATACGTCACGCGTCATAAAAAGCGCAGTGTGCGCGTAATTGAAGCCGAGGCACATGAAGTTGATGTATATTTCATACTCTTTTTCGTCGCGACCGTTTCTCAGTCTCCACTCTAGCCCGTCAACAAAACAATTACCTTCGAAGGTATACCCCACACTTCCATTCTCGTAACCCGGCGCGGCCCTCACCACTTCATCCAGATATTTCGCCGATCCGACCAGTCACTGCAACCACCACAATACCATATGATTATCTGGTAGTGGCAGTCGGCGCCGAGGTGCAGACATTCGGCATTCCTGGTGTGCAAGAACATGCTTGCTTCATGAAGGAGCTCGCCGATGCGGAACAGGTAAGTCCAACTATCGCCCTCTTTGAACGCCCAATATCAACGCGCGTGGCTTAGATGCAAAAGCAATTCATGGACTGTGAGAGTCGCCCTTGACGTGAATATGACAAACTATCTTGACGCTTCCGCGACTCAGGCATAGAAACTGCTGCGTTCCCTGGACAATCCAAAGAAGAGGTTGAACGGCTACTCCACATGGTAAGCCCCAGCCTGTTACTTTGATCCATTCCAATACCAACATCTGCATAGGTCGTCGTTGGTGGTGGCCCTACTGGTATTGAGCTGAGGTCAGTATTTTCATCATTCTAAATGGATTCTATCTAACCCAATCTTTAGTGGCGAGATCCACGATTTCCTCGAGGTTTGTTTTCATTCGCATTCCGACTATCCTCCGTCGCTGACATTGACACGCAGGACGACCTGAAATCCTGGTACCCCGAGCTTGCTAACAAAATCAAGATTACGCTCGTCGAAGCCCTTCCCTCCGTCCTGCCCACCTTCAGCAAGCAGTTGATCGAGTACACTGAATCAACATTCAAGGAGAGCAAGATTGAAATTCTGACCAAGACCATGGTCAAAGAGGTATGTCCTCACGCCTACCATCTTCACCTCTATCCAACACACATCTATGACTAGGTTAAGGAGAAGAGTGTCGTCCTCCAGATGCCCGACAAGTCTATGAAGGAGGTGCCCTGCGGCATGGTAGTCTGGGCTGGCGGAAACAAGCTCAGGAAGGTCACTCAAGAGCTGATGGCGAAGATGCCAACAACGCAGACCAACCGGCGTGGCCTTGTCGTTGACGGTATGCTACCACCCTAGCTCTCGTTTTTATATACCCATTGACACTCATCTCATAGACTACCTGCGCGTGAAAGGTGCTGACAGCATTTATGCGATCGGCGACTGCTCGGCGACATCCTACGCGCCGACCGCGCAGGTCGCTTCGCAGCAGGGCGCGTACCTGGCGCGTATGCTGGTGCAGATGGGGAAGGGTGATGCACTGGAGAAGAAGGTCGAGACGCTTACGATGGAGCAGGCGAAGCTCACAGACCAGGAGGAAGCGAAGCGTCTCGGGGCGGAGATCGACGCGACGAAGAGGCATATGGCCAAGGTCAAGATCAGGCCCTTCCATTACTCTCATCAGGGGTCGCTGGCGTAAATCCCTTTTCTTGCATTTGCCATGTGGGTAGCTCATGATAGCGCTTCAGGTATATTGGGTCAGAGAAGGCTATCGCAGATCTACCCTTTATGAACGGCAACGTACACATTGTCTTTACATTCCTCGCACTTGTGCATGACTAATACAATTTTATAGTTCGCCAGTGGAGGTGTCGCGACATACCTGTTCTGGCGAAGCGCCTACCTCAGCACCCTCTTCTCCCTGCGCAACCGCACCCTGGTGGCTACTGATTGGCTCAAAGTCAAGCTTTTCGGCCGGTATGTCCCTCTTATTTCTTCCCTTCCTTCCTCCAGGGTTTTCACTGATTGGATCTAGTGATGTCGCCCGCGAGTAAGCGCAGTGCGCGAGGACCCGATTCCGCTTCTGGCGACATGGACACTGGAGCTGCCGTCACCACTTTTCTTGCCTTCCAAGTATAGTAACAATCTTCTTAGTACCTCCTAGACTGCATGCCCCGACCCAGCACCTCGTATAGATTTTCTTTCAAGCACGTACCTGGCTTCCGCCGATAGACAACTAGATTGAATATCCAAAAAACTATTTCTAATGATCTGAAAATAACTCAGCTGCCTCGAATTGGCCTCGAAAGCTCATGGCGGTATGGATGTCAATTATATCTTCCACCGATCTTCCACTCACTGCTCACATGAGCAGCGGCAACGATGCAGAATTCAATTGGTCGAGTAATGTTCCACAAGATATGTACGTACATATCGAGGTCGCATCTCGGTATCATCATCAGCCACACTGTTTATTGCGATGAATCACGCTCCTGGCAACTACGGTTCTCGGCTTGGATAGTCATGGGTTCTGCGGTCAGAAGATGCCGTACTTTCCTAAAAGTCAAGATTCCAATGGTCGACTGCTACATAGAATTCTAACTGATTCCGAGTCTAATCCCCCAACTTTCGAATGTCTCTATGTATGTAAGATATTTCTTTCGAAACGTCTTCCTGACCTAGAGCTACAAGTACTGTCACTCAACCCACATGCCACAGCTAGGTCCGGCCTGTAGCTCACCATGCTGGATGAGTCACGGCGTATCCGATAGCAATGACGTCCTGCTTCTTGACCACGACCGTTACTGCTGAATGATATCAGTAGTTCTAATGCTAGCGCGCGAAACTACTTTTCCAGTATCAGAGTCCTCTCTCAAGAAAGCGAAGAAGTTAGAGGAATGGTATGTGTTCAGTCTCTGGTCGAGGTGCCTCGGAATCTACTCACATATCAATTTCCATCAAGCAGACGATCAACGAATGCCCACATCCCAGAAAATGCAGAGTTAATCCTGGATATCGAACATCGGAGTTACAGAGGCTCCTTGTCAAGCATTCACCCGAAACAGGTGAAAGGTCGACTCCTTCGCCGTGGAAACAAAGGCAGCCAGGAATTGAACGCGTACTGTACTGTCGTCTTCTAACTGTGGTCAAGTGGCCGAATACCAATCGATCGATACACAACCATCCACCTCTTGCCCAGGGTGAAAATCAGTATCCCATCACGTATCCTCTACGACAATGCACTTCTGGCACACCATGAGCCGGTTGTACTATTCCTGCACAGCAGCCACCTACCTCCCATGTTCAATCCGCCCCTCATCGGTCCGCATACTTCCCGTTTCCACTGCCCGTCCGCGTTGTATGTAAATCCCACTCACCGTCCTTCGCCGCATTGCCTGGCATGCTTTCTGTAATAAGCCAAAACACTGGCGCACTGGCGCAGAGTGCTCTTAGCTTTCGGCATGATCTGCAAGGCCTAGGCCCCTCTCCCCGACCTTTATTTTAGAGACTCCGACATGCCTCTTCCATTCATACTAGATGGCGACCCTGCAGATGCCACCGACGTCACTCGCTCGTTGCAGAGTAATCCAGGCCGAGGCCCTGTGCTCGTTGAACGATATCAGCCACAAGCTTATCGGAAAGGCCCACATGAGACAGTCACGGCGTACTTCCAAGCTCAGAACACAATTTTATAGCTGGCTACGTCGGTGAATAATCTTTCACTTGGGCTCACTTATAAACCACTGGTTCATGACTTCATCCAGATTCTTTGTGGGTTGCGAGAGGTTCGATACTTGAGTGTATCGGGCAGAGGCTATCCTCATCCGCAGAATGTCCCCTACCTCTTGAGCACCAGCGACATCCAAAGGTTCATCGCTCACTGGCCACATCTAAGACGGCTAGTGATATGTGAGTGGGGATCCTCGGAGTCGATTGTTCGACAAGGCCTTTTCGTACGCCCTGTACGATCGATGCCTCTAAATTGGCTTTCAAGAGAGGGGGTACAGGTCAAGGTACGATGGTTTTTTATCACCTATAATTTATTCCAACCTTGATACTCATAGATAGACCTTATGTGCAAGATTGAGGAATTTATCCTGCGCTCCGGGCAACTTACGCGGTCGCAGCTCCTCTTTTTACCAGTCCATCGCTTCACCAAGTTCCTAGCCTCCGAAAGATCAAACTCCACTGTGTTCGAGGCCTGACCAACTCCGACTTCTTCACCTTCTTAACCCATATTGCTTCAACACTCAAATTCCTATCTGTGATCTGTGAATTTTCGCGTGTTCCTGGCGAAGAGTATGCATTCGATGTGGTAATACCCGACATGGCTTGTCTAGTTTCAGCCACGCTCTACGGCGACTATGTATCTCAGTGAGTCCCCCTTACACGTTTACTTCTGTGACATCAAGTAAGATTCCTCTCAACCTCTTGAACTGCCTCGCAGCTTATCAATGGTGCAGTGGTTACTGTATTGGGCGACTAGAGGTGAGGCGATTTAATGTGACGAGGATCATACGGCCAGTATTCCTCGACGCATTCTCTGCGTTGCCTCAGTAGTGTGGACGACAATACAATTCCGTAATTAAAAATTCCGCCCCGTCCGTCCTAGTCCTAGTCTGTCCTAGTTCGTCCGTCCGAGCCCGGCATGGACAGGGCGCAGAACTTTCGCACAACTAGCCCTAAATCCGATCTGCCTCTAGTATGCCAGTGTAAAACTGCGGCGGCAGCACTGTAATTAACTTACGCTTCTTCGCGCTTCACGCCCTTGACTGCAAGATCCCATAAATATCCTGGCTGGAATGGTGAGCGTTACCAAGCGTTTACCTCACGTCGGCGGTCGAATGAACAACCTCAGGCTCACCGCACCGAGGCGAAAGTGTGAACCAACGGTTTCTTCGACCGCAGCACGGTACCCGTGACGGTCCTCATATATCCATTTACAGGATGTGGGCACAAATGGAGGCAATATTCACTGTAGTGGATACAAAAATGGGGTGAGGAGCGGAACACAGACAGACAGACAGAGATACTAGATTCACCCACAGCGGTCCCGAAAAGGAATTGTCCCACTCATTGTGCAAATGTGTGTCGGAAAAGGAAAGCAAGAAATTTGTAAGGCAAATCGGAAAAGTATAGCCTTTATGACTTTCCAAATCGGGAGTGATCAATATGTACCGATCAGCCTCACGCAGAACTCGTGTGCAGCCATGGACCTGGGGAAGTTGCACGGACGAGCATACAAGCCATGCATTACTTCTCCTGCCTTAAGGAACTTCCGAAACCCTTATATAGCGCCCCTTGTGCTCCCCGCACTCCCAAGCTGCTATCCCCACCATGTCTAAATCCACTTCTAGTCCTGGTGACACAACTCCCCAACTATCTCCTGAGCGCGCAGAGGCATTCCTGTTCCATGTTACTCTTTTTATCCTCGGTGTCACTGGTGTCATCGTTCTGATTCGTCTTCCCCGAGCCTTGGCTCGTTTCTGGCGATCCTCCGAATGCCTTTCTGGTCACTTCTTCTGGCACACCTCGGACAAGACATCAAATGTGCTGCGATCCTTCGCGAGAGACCAAAATTTGGAGCCTATCTCCACTAAGGAGATGAGGGAGGGTGTAACAGACGATTCTCACACTTTTTACTCGTCTGCAAACAAGGCAGGCGGCCGGTCAGACGACGATCGTAAGGCACTAGGTGTCTCATATCCACCACATATTGCCGCCTGCCCCCGTTTCCTGCGGTCGCTGGTCATCCTGCACCGTCTCAGACTCTTGCCGGGATTTTCTATCTCCCACGTGCTGCTCGTGGTGTTCTACTTCGCCACCTTGGCCTATGCCAGCTTCTACAGATCCAATCCGTTCACTGATCCTCTTCGCACCGGCTGGGTGGCCGTTGCGCAGCTTCCCATCCTTTTCGCATTGGCGACAAAGAACAACATACTGGGTATGTTGCTTGGGTTCTCTTACGCGAAGGTGATCAGCTCCACAGTCCAAGTTAAGTCTAGGACTTACAGGAACAAATTTAGCTGAACTTCCTTCACCGCTTCCTCGGACGGTTGATTGTCCTCGCCGCAAATATCCATGCTCTGGGCTACAGTAAGTTCTATTTTCCTCTCCGCTTTAGAAGAAATTCGCCAACCAAGCTTCCAGTCTATAAATGGTCACTCGAGGGGATCTCCCAGAAGATGATCAGCCATCCCTCTACGATCTGGGGTCTAGTGGCGCTGGGCGCACTCGATTGTCTCTTCTTCTTCTCCCTCAGCTTCTGGCAAACCAAATTTCATAACGTCATGTTCTTGACGCACATCGTCGGCGCAGCCCTCGTCATTCCCGCAGTATGTATACTTTCCCCTCCTTCTCATCTTCTGCGCCCACTAACCATATCCCGCCAACAGCTCTGGTTGCACATGCCCGCCACCATGCCCTGGGTCTGCGCCTGCCTTGGGCTTTACGGGCTCGACCACGTCCTGCGCGTCCTCAAGACGCGTATAGCAACCGCCATCATCCGGCAGCTCCCCGAACTCAACACCACGTACATCGAGGTGCCGCACATCAACAGTGGCTGGCGTGCCGGACAGTACGTGCGACTGCGTGTGTTATCGTTCGGCGTTGGCTGGTTGGGTTGGACCGAGGTGCACCCCTTTACGATCGCCAGCATCAGCGGCGGCCATGAGGGCCTCGTGCTCATGGCCAAGAAAAGCGGCAGGTGGACCAGCAGGCTGTATGATATGGCTAAGTTTAATGGGCACACCTCGGGCTACGTCCGGAAAGTCAAGGTCATGATCGAGGGTCCTTATGGTGGGTCCTGCTCTTCTATTGCTTCCTTCCCCAATATGTCCTGACAAGACTGGACTCACAGGCGGGCCCGGCCACGCGATATTTGCCAGCTACTCCGCCGCAGTCTTCGTTGTCGCGGGCAGCGGGATCACCTTCGCGCTCTCCGCAATGCAAGAGCTGATCCGCAAGGACCTCAAGGGTCAGAGCCGCGTGAAAGTTATCGAGCTCATCTGGGTCGTGCCGGACCCCACGGCCCTGCACCCTCTCCTCCCGCGATTCATGTCTATGATGCAAGAGAGCACGTACATGCCCGTGCACATCGCGGTGCATTACACGCGCGCACCGCTCGGGGGCGAGCCCGCCGCCCCGCGCCAGCCTGGGCTCACGCTCTCCTCTGGCCGCCCTCGTGTTGCGAAGGTACTTGAAGCCGCACTGAGCCGTGCGGTGAGTCTTGGAGCGGGCGCCAAGGATTCGCAGCGCATCACGGGGATGCTCGTCGGCGTGTGTGGGCCAGCGGCGCTTGGGGACGATGTGAACAAGGCCGTGGCGTCGATTTCCCCGGCGCGGAGGGACCAGGTGGGTGGAATTGAGGTGCATGAAGAGTGCGTTCCTTTCTTTCCTCCTTTATCTGCTGGGGAATGCTGACGTCCATAACCTGTGTAGGATCTTTGCGATGTAGCAGGCTGCAACCTCTGATCACCTAGTTTGTGTGCTATATTTATATCTTCATTATGTTTACTTAGTAGAACAGTCTGCGACCTCTAGATAGTTCGTGTTGTTGTATTTGTATCTTTATCATGTACAGTAGAGCAATTCTACAGCTGCTTAGAAGCTGTTCTCAAATAACCTGAGCGGATTCCAAGAAATACGCGAGTGATCCTGACTCCCCTTTACCTCTGAGTCTGCGAGACGTCCGAGTCATTAATCTTAATCTTATTATACGTATTCAAACGCGTCGAATACGCGTCGTCAACTTTCATTGTCGTCACTGCTACTATTGCCATCATGCTCAAGTCAATATAGCCTGTTGTAGTCTGGTGAAGTATTGAATTGGAGGACTGTAGAAAGGCTGTCCAGACGAGCTCATTTCTCAGAACGGCGAGAAAGGGATGGGCGATCTCAGATGACTTCCGATCTGGCACGCGCAAAAACCTAACCGACTTCCACTCCCAAGTTCAGCTTTTAAGCAATTGGATAATTGCGCTACGGGTTTATCATGAAATCTGTCCGCATCCACTGGACGTGTACCATTTCATTCTTATGTATTTAGATGAAAATGTCTATCTGAACTTAACAAACATATCGGGACGGATGCGGGTTGCTATCCTATACTTCTATCTCCAGCTCTTACATGTCATAGACACTCACTTAACTCTCCCCCCACTTATCATCGAACACCCGATTCAATACCTGTCTATACATCCTCTGTAGAATCTAAGACTCCTTTTCGGGACCGCCCATAATAACCACCTCCGTAAAAAATAGAAATCTTATGTAAAACGTGGAGCTCGAGAAAAAATTTGGTCTTCTTTCGTTGGTTCGGTCCGAGGCTCGATCACTGAGCGACGCCAAGATAGGCCAGACCCGCTTCTCTATTGGCTTCTTGCCGAAAGGAAATCCCAGCTCCAGAAGTCTGCTTTTCCGCTCAATTTTAATAGAGCCCTTAAGTGGGGTTTCAAATGAGAATCACGCGGCGTCGGGGATCCGTTGGGCAGCAGAAAGGGAACAGAGATGGCAGTGTACATGTAGTAGAGGGGACACATGAGTACAATGAGACGTGTCGGCGAACGCGCGTGAGAAAGAAAATAGACTTCCTCCTCGGCTACCGTAGACCTCTCTTGGTGTACTTTTAGCGCCACATAACGGTGAGAAGTCAGCCTGCCGTAGAATCACTAGGCTGAGAACGTCGAAGTGGTGGTAGAAGAGGAAGAGGCGCGGTCTCACAGCCCAGGTAAAAAATTCAGATGTCCCCGCCGAAAAACCTCCGACAAACAGCGGAGCCGAATGTCGCATGTGTCGGAAATCTTCCCATGCCCTGATCACGTGAATTTCTGAATCAGGCAAGATTAGCGAAAATCGACTTGATCAGCGTTGATCAGGCCTGTTCTGCGACCTCTAACTGACCTCCAGTGCCATATCCTCCGCTCGGAATATTGTTCTTGATGCTTGGTTAGCCTACCAAAGGGAACATCTTTATGTTCCGTAG
>JABCKH010000647.1:0-10549 GCA_018851285.1 Lyophyllum semitale | reverse complement strand
CTGAGCTGAGCTGAGCTTACATGGATATCACATCGGCTTAGAGCAAGCCTACTGCCAGTAGGCTTGGGATATATACGTTCATTGGCTCCATAGGCTACGTAGGCTTGCTCTGGACAAGAATGTATATGCTTTATCAACTCGATAGGCTTGTGATCAGTCGTGGAGCAAGCCTACTGTGGTAGGCTTGAGGATGTATATGTTTCGTTGGCTCCATAGGCTATGTAGGCTTGCTCCAGACAAGAATGTATATGCTTTATCGACTTGATAGGCTTTTGATCAGTCATATGCATAGGATTGTCTTTATTCTACCTAGAACTTTAGGCCAAGGCTGAGCCTATGTCCCGTACAAATGTAAGGTAGACTTGAGTCTATTGGTGTAGAGTAGCGATAGGGATTCTCGTCGTAGTTCTTGTTTCAAACTCTTAGGTACTCTTTTGTTGTTGAGTGGACTCCCAATTACTTATGTAAGGTTGGCGGCAAGGGTCGTCCACGCTCAAAAGTCCGCGCAACCTTCGTCTTGGACAGTCATACGACAGTCAGTCGTTCCTCCAAAGCTCCTCAACCGTTCGCCTTTTCTCTCTGTAGGTGTGCCACATATCATGTAGAGTCACTCAATCCATTAATTGCTTAACTTCTCAGCAAGGATAAAGTACCTTTCTCCAGAGTTAGGATGGGTAGGATAGAGGTGCATGTTGTTTTTTTAGTACATCATTTGCGAGTAAATGCCGCAGTAGAGAACGGGTGAGGACCGAGTTCGGACCGAGGCTGATTGCCGGTCGAGGCGTGGCCGCTGGATCGGAAAATCCTCACGCTTTTTTCATCTTTCTTCTTCCAACACACCGTACGTAGATAGCCTTTGGATCGATAGCTGACGAGGTCCTTTCGCGTACAGGGTCAGCCATCATCGTCACTGAGCCCAATCTGTTTTTCGTCCGTACATTGTTCACATGGAATCCAATAATGGAACACCAACTGCACACACTATGTCCGCGGCATTCCACAACGTAGTCGACCAGCTATCCATGAGTGTGGTCACTGTGGTACAGCCCAGCCGATGTGAACGTCGAATCGTTCCTTGTG
Organism: Lyophyllum semitale; assembly: GCA_018851285.1. Lineage (NCBI taxonomy): Eukaryota > Fungi > Basidiomycota > Agaricomycetes > Agaricales > Lyophyllaceae > Lyophyllum > Lyophyllum semitale. The sequence goes on along the minus strand of JABCKH010000647.1, from coordinate 9,469 downwards.
GAGCTCTTCGTGCGAACCGAGGGAATTGTTGGGGTAACAATTTACACACCGTTTTGTGTTCGTTGCACTCTTGTGTCCACGCCCCAGGAATAAGTCGCTGATTGCATCTATTTTAGAGCTATACTATTCCTGTTCTTGGGTGCAGACAAAAATACTCGTACAGGCACTGCGGCGGCTAGAAGGTGGAGTGCGAATTCGAGGGACCTGGTCGATATTTTCAAGACAGAATGGTGTCGACCTCGACTCGACCACCACGAACGCCGCGCTAGGCACAAATGCAGACGATGATTGGGCCCGACACCTCATCCTGCAGAGGTCACTCCTCCAACCGGCGGCCAGCTGCTAATATCCCGGCTGATCCTGTTTTCGAAGCATGGAAGTCTTCTTGTTGTGTGTGGTAGGTTCCAGTTAGCGATATCACTGCGGTCTCACTCTCACGCGTTTCCCTACCGTCTTGTCATTTGAAGCGTATGTCGTCCATTTTTAATACTTTCTACCTGGTCCAATCCCCTGCTCGCACTTATCGAAACACCCACGACGGTCTTTGAAATGCCTCTCATACCTCATTCATTTCACCGCCGTTGCCTGGTCCAATCCCCTGTTCTCACTTATCGAAACACTCGCGTTTCAGTCTCGAGACACCCATGGTGGTCTTGGAAATGCCTCTCATACCTCATTGACCTTGTTCACCAATCCCGTTGCGTCGGTTCCGAGTCCTTTTTGCGGTTGTGTGCTCCACCGAAACGCTACAAAAGCTGAAGGCATTCGACACAAGATAGTTTCCTCAAGTGCGCAACATGCAGCTCTTGGTAATCACCACCGCTCTCTTAGCTCTTCTCAAAACCCACCCTGCCGCTGGCGCTGCCCTGGCGCCCGCTGCCACCAAACGCGTCACTCTGAATATTGGAAACACCCAGTTGGCGCCAGATGGGTTCAGAAGGAGTGCGTATTTCTCTTTGTTTCCACTGGGTGTGCGGCTGACAGACCATATAGGCGTCGTCGTTGCGAACGGACAGTGAATATCGAGTGCACCGTCTTGACCCGAAGCACCATTAACGTTGTATCAGATACCCCGGCCCTCTTATTACGGCTAATAAGGGCGACACCCTTCAAGTCACCGTTAACAACAGATTGGTATGTTCCACCGGTTCCCTGACGCTGTGCCTGGAATATCCTAAAATTATTTGACAGACTGACCCTACGATGCGCCGTAGTACCAGCATGGTATGTTCGCAACGATATGTAATTTGTCTTTCTCTAATCGCTAGACAGGACTTTGACGGTATCTTCTTCTCAACGGCGAACTCCTTCAATGAGGGAACTGCGTTCGTGACTACCTGCCCCATTGGGCCGAGTGGAGCGTACACCTACAATGTCCCCCTTACCAACCAGTCCGGGACCTTCTGGTACCACAGGTACGGCCTCCGTAACTTTTACGTAGCTTTGAAACTAAATCTCGTGAATAGTCAACTCAGCGTTCAATACGTCGATGTAAGTATTCGCTGGTTTCTCTTATCTTCTTTTCTTTTCTCACATGATATAGGGTCTTCGCGGTCCTCTCATCGTTTATGGTAAGTGGAATGCATGTTAGTGATATCTTAACACTGACGAACTTTCCATGAAACAGACCCTGCGGATCCTAACAGGTCTCTCTATGATGTTGACGATGCAACCACGGTTCGTCCCACTCATGTATCGACATCTATTAGTACTAAGTCATGGTTCCATAGATTTGGCAAGTTGGTAAGCATCCTAATAGATGGCTTTGCGGCTTTTTTCATCACATGTCATCAAGGCGATTGGTGGCACAACTCGTCGGTCGCATTGCTCGCTGGGTACGTCGCAACTGGGATCGTACCGATCTCCGACTCCGGCACTTTCAACGGTGTAGGCCGCTTCCAAGGCGGCCCAGCAGTCCCCTTCTTCGTCCAAAACGTTCAGGCCGGCAAACGCTACAGGTTCCGCATTATCAACCAGTCGGTTCGCAATGTCTTCACCATGTCTGTAGACAGTCATCAGCTCAGTACGTCGTCCATTTGTCGGCCCAAGTTTGGTATAGTCCCTGACATGGTATGTATAGCGGTCATCGAAGCTGACGGTGTTGCCACAACCCCGATGGTCGTCAACCAGTTTGACGTTCTCGCTGGCCAACGCTACTCAGTCGTCGTATGTCTCCTCTCCCCGTCCGTCCGTACCGTTTGTTCTGCCACTAAAAGCGTATGTATATAGCTCACCGCCGACCAAGCGGTCGACAACTACTGGATCAACGCGCCCTTCGTCGGTGGCATTCCTGCTCGCAACCTCAATCGTAAGTGTTGGAATTACTAGTGCGGAACGAACCTAGCTTATAAAGTCGCTCTAGAAAACGCGACACTCTCTCGTGCTATCTTGCGATATGCTGGCGCACCCAACGCGGATCCGGCTGGCCCCATGACTTCCGGCCCTGCGGGCCCCAACGTGCTCGATGAATCGCAACTTCGTGTAAGCCATTAGCGAGAATCCGAAAGCCAAATATTCTTTTACTAATGGCTTGATTCATCAGCCCTTTGCACCCGAGATTGTGCGTAGCTTCGATCTTTTTTCTCCTGTGGTAATGAACTGACGAACATTCTACCCACAGGCCCCTGTCCCTGATGTCAACATCAGCCTTGTCCTCGCCGTTGTAAGCAATGAACGTTTTCATATACCCATCAATTGGCTCAACCTCCCGTCTTAGACCGCGGGCAAAGCGCAATGGAACGTCAACAATGTTTCGTACTTGCCTCCTCAGGTCCCTACTCTCCTCAAGATCTTGGATGGCGCCAACTCGAGCGCTGATTTCGCCGTCACAGAGAACACCTTCATCCTGCCTAGGAACAAAGTGATCCAAGTCGAATTCCCCGCCAGGTAAGTATGCCTTTATTCTATGTTTGTAATCACTTGTCCTGACTGTAGTGCGACCCCTTCTTTCTGCAGCACCGACGATGAAGCCCATCGTGAGTGACAACCGTACTAGCAACGATGTCAACTTATTCAATTGTACTCGTCATAGCTTTCCACTTGCACGGAGTACGCATTGCTTTCTCCCTCTTGCACCTTATACTAATAGCCCCGAAAAAGAGTAATTTCTGGGTTGTCAAGTCGAACAGTTCCGCTGTAATAAACACCGTAAATCCCATTCGCCGTGATGTAAGCAGTCCCCTCCCCCCACCCTGCCTGTTTCGCCACCTTTTGACAAACTGTACCCCGTCCACACTAGGTTGTCGCCGTCGGAGCAGCCGGGACCACTATTCGATTCGTGACCGACCAACCTGGTTAGTTGTGAAAGCTCCGCAGAATCCCAGGTTCTCATGATTACTGATGTCATACCTCGATAGGACCCTGGTTCTTCCATTGCCACATCTTCTGGCACATGCAAGCGGGTCTGGCGACCGTCATGGCCACTGACACCGCAGCGATCCGCGCTGGGACTCACCCGAACAATGCATGGGAGGCGCTCTGCCCCGCAGTACGTGTTTCCCTTCTTTCTAAATCTGTTGACGTGGCATGTATTAATTGGACGATGACAGTACAACGCATTGCCGGCGGATCAACAGTAGTCATTATCTTCGGGACTCCGTTCTGGACCCTGGTAGTGGTTCTTTCCTTCTTGTTCGTTTTTGTTCTTTTTCGCTCTGAACTGAGGGGATGGCGTCTGCCATCGATTTGTGCCCAAGTATATATATAACATTGGAATATCATTCGTACCTTGTTACCGTTTTGTGTGCGGACCATCGACGAAAGTGCTGTTGCTCATATCTATGCACAACGTTGCTGCTGGCAGGGCTCAGTTCGATAACGAAAAATCCTGCCTGACTACTAATCGATGAAGCTTGGACCAGTCGTAAGTTAACAGTTTGTGAAAGTAAGCCCACCACTTACACGAGAACAACAGAGAAAGAGCTCACCCAAGAGTCAAGACGCCCCCTTGGTGGTTGTTCTCCAACATATTCCTCCACCCCCGCGCCTTTGAACACAACCCTGATCGTTAGAACTCTTCAGTTGGACATACAGTGCCAATGAAAAGAGATATATTATTGGATATTGAACATCCAACCTCCAAGTTAGTTTATTCCCGAACCTGCTCCGCCATCTATTCGGTCACCTAGTTACCTAGTCAGTACCCCAGCTAGTCCGCCACCCAGTCGTCCGCCATGCTTCCCGGACTCATCGTTCTCGCTAAGGCTGAAATATTTTTATTAGTCAGCCTAACATCCGACCCCAAAAACCGAAGAATTCCACTTACTCCACTCGTGGCACACGAAAAACCGGTACAGATACTCGCCGGCGCCGCCGTACGCCTCGCCTTCGACTTTGCACGCGTTCGTGGCTTGGAGTTCGCTGTGGCCGCCGCCGCGGGAACGAAGACTGTTGATATCGGCAGCTGCGGACACCTAGACCTGCGGAGAGGACGGCTGAGATGGCAAATGCACGCAGGATCGCATCATAACGGGTGAACCGTGAAAGGAGCAGTGATTTGCTATGCTTGGTTTATCGAGTCATCACTGATACCATTAACAAGGAATGGGGCCAAAAGCGACGAGTGGACCGGAAGCAAAAGTGGTCGACCCCAGTATCATGGTGACCGACTCTTGAAGGAGTGACAGGACTCATCTGAGGTTGTCCTTAAGAGTAAGCTAAAGCGCCTCGTGTATACCCTATGGGAGACCCACAGCACATGTACGCACTTAGGGATGATAAGGAACTGTTGAGCGACCTACCATTGGCCCTGAAAGTTCTCGCCGTCGACCTCAGAAACTTGAAGCCATTGGCTCTTGTCTATTTTTAATTCAACAACCACGGGCCGCATAGGGCCGCATTCGGTCCGAAACAGCCCGCTGCGACACAGCCGCAGGTTCTTCATCCTGCATAAGTTCATAACTTAACCTAATACATATTACAGACTCATGATCATCGCTGCCCAGGCGCTTCGAAAGCTTATGCTACGCGACGTCAAGATGCACGCAGACTCAGGACAGTGTTGGCTGGTGTGCCTCTGTGGTTTGAAAAACCTAGTATGATCTGCCTCTGATTCTTTACCGTCCACTTCAAGTTCCTACTGCAGTGTCGAGTCAGACGGACGCCCCTTGACTTGCTTTGAACCGTCAACCGAAGAGGTTCGAGTCTTGAGTCGCCGACGAGTTGCCGAGCGTCCACGGTTTCTCTGAAGGTCAATTGCGTTCGTCCTTGGTTCGTCCGGCCATTTATCCACCTAGCGTTACTTGATCCTAGCATTAAACTTTTCCAATGGATGAAGTCGCAATTTATTGTCCAGAGCACCCATCACGGGAAGTGTTACACTGCATCTGGAGCACATACATACACAGCCGGCGTTGGCGCCCATCGACCAAATTCGACGATCACATCATGGAACTCCTTGATCATCAGAGATTCTCAGTACATTCTCTTGGATAGACATATCTGGTATTCTATATATACTCATTCCTTTGGCTATTTATCGAGCATTGTCAACATGCGTTCTGATTTACCAGCATCATGACACCCCATGAAAGGACCCTCCTCCAGAGCCTCGGCACATCGATTTTGTCGTGCATGGCAGTAATCCTTGCTTTGTTGTTCATCTACGGTGAGCGAGCATTTGGATTCCTGTATCAACGCGCTCACTACTTCGCACTACCATCGTAAGGTTTCTTCACCTTCCTATTCACCATCTTGATGTACGTCGTTACACACATGCGTTCGAGGCGTTCAATGCTTAACATTATACCCTATTTACTCTACAGATTTCAGAGGCTCACATTTCGCCTAACCCCGACTCTCCTTTCAATGTCCATCCTAAGCTTCATAATGTTGACTTTCTACTGGGCTACCTACTGGATATCTTTGTGGATCCTGATTCGATCAGCGCTCGTCGACGATATTGGTTTGCCCCTTGACGAAAAGCGTGCATCCACGAATTTGAAGATTTATAAGACTGACACAATATTCACGTGGATTTCGCCATTCTTGGTCTGTTTTCATTATCACTTCGGTCTAAATCTAATGTCTTCTATAGCCTATCATTAATGATATGGTCATAATCAAGCGAGGTTGGGTCCTCTTCCCAGAGCAACGACGAGCGCTCCTTGTTACGCTTCCTCTTTGGTTGGCCACTCTCGGTAAGCTGTGTCGACGGATACATACATACGGTATCTATTAAATATATGTGCTTGACTAGCCACTACAATCACACAACTTAGCCTCATAACAAGCTTCAATGGGTACAACGCTTATACCAGCGGTCGCAACGGGGTGGCTAGTAGCCTTTTTTCTGCCAGCGTCGCCCTATCACTGGCAACGAACGTTGTAGCCACTGGTTGCACCGCGTACGGACTATGGTGCGTACCTTCAGTAACATATGAAATTGTTCCTGAGCTTCACACATACAGGAGCCATCGCAAATTGGTCGTCTCTCATCTAAGTCAAAATCAGGGAAGAACTCGTGTTCAGAAAATCCTGAGCCTCGTTGTAGATACAGGTATCGTCTACTGTGGACTTCAGGTATTATCATACATCCTTTCCCCTCGTATTTGACTAAAACATGCATGTTATACAGCTCATAACCCTAGTATTGAATGCTGTCCCACCTCATCCGCCATATTCTGCACGTGCCATCGCGGGCTCTGCTTTCTTGGCGACCTATAACGGTCTCTCAGTAAGCTCCATGTCACACTTGTTTGGAGAGGAATTCTATCCCGTTTTCAGACTATGTATCCAACGCTCGTGGTGTTCCTAGCCAAGGGCCACCGTACTTTCAAAGAGACTTACGGCAACTCCAGCTGCGCTCATTGTTTTAGCATTGGTGCTGTGCCTTATCCGACGACTCAAATTTCAGCACATAATGTTGAACCAACGCTCTCGTGCATATGATAGATCTGTTTGGATATGGAGTCCGCCGCCGCAAGTCGGACAACGCCCAGCCCGCCGCACATATACTTTATTCCATATACTTTATTCCCTATTTTGTTGTTACATATCAATCCATTTTTATCAGTTCTCCTCGAAACCTTTAACAATTAAGTAGATGCGTTGAACACGAAGCCCCTCGCTCGATTGTGAGGGTCCATTGCTATCCTGAGGGCCCTCTCAGTTTAAGTTGTGGGGCTGCGCACCGTCCGCGTATTATGGTGAGGGCCATACGAAATACGGCACATATGGTGACGGCAGGATCCGTCACCGTCCGTATAGCTCGAAACTTGACGGTACGGCGCGGCACGTTTACAGCCGTATTATGGTTCGTTACAGCTAACTTATTGCGCCTTGCATATGGTCACAAAGTGGAAAGCAACGACAACTCTCCAAAACGATTATGGTAATCAGAGGAAAAGTCGTCTCGCCAAACAGACATTGCGGATACATTTCCCTTCCGTGAGTTTCCAGCACGTCTATAAATGTTCCAGCTCTATTGAGTATAAACGCACTGTAAATGCTCCCCTCCAGACAATGTATTGATATCCAATTTCGATCCGTCAAAGCTCCCGACTGGAAGGCTCCGATCATGTCCGAGCCACGGTCCGCGCCCCTGGGGAACCGCGATAATCTGAACTCGCAGTAATTGCAGGGGAAACACAGGAAAGCTCTGTGTTGCTTGCAGAGAAAATGGCGGCTGCAGTTGACCTTGGAACAATGTCAACGATTGGGGAAGACACTTGAGATTGATGTTATGTGAGTCGTCCGATAAGGCATAGAGACGATGAGCGTACCTGGAGTTGCCATAAGTCTCTCTGAACGAACAGTGGTTTTTGGCCAGGAACACCACGAGTAGTGGATACATAGCCTGAAAGCGGGATAGAAATTCAGCTGCCTATCCAAACAAGTGCGAAACGGAGCTCACCGAGAAACCATTATAGCCCACCAGGAAAGCATAGGACATGATGTTGAGTGCAGAGTATGGTGGATGCTTGGGGAAAGCATTCAAGATTAAAGTCAAGAGCTGTATAACATGCATGTTTTATTTAATTACGAGGGAAAACAAATGCATGATAGTACCTGAAGTCCACAGTAGATGACACCTGAATCCACAAGGAGGCTCAGGATTTTCTGAACGGGAGTTCCTCCCCCAAGATGGGAGATGACCAATTTGCGATGGCTCCTGTATGTGTCACGGATCTCAGCCTCAACAAGCTCGTATATCACTGAAGGTACGCACCATAGCTCGTGCGCGGTGCAACCGGTGGCTACAATGTTCGTTACTAGTGATAGGGAGATGGTGGCACAAAGAAGGCCACCAGGCACGCTGTTGGTACCAATGGAAAAATTGTGCCACTCATCGAAGCTCGAAGTTATGAAGCTAAGCTGTGTGAATGTAGTGGCTGGGCGAGCACATGCATTTAATAAATACCGTATGTATGTATTTGTAAAGACGGCACTGATCAAAGAAGTAGATACAGCTTACCGAGAGTGGCTAGCCAAAGAAGAAGCGCAACAAGAAACGCTCGTCGTTGCTCTGGGAAGAGAACACAACCACGCCTGATTATGATCATGTCATTAATGATAGGCTATGGATGACATTAGATTCAGAATAAGGTCATGACGAGAACGCACCAAGGATTCCGAAGTCCATGTTATTACCATGCCAGCCTTATGAATCTTGAAATTCGTCGAGGCAAGCTTTTCGTCAAGGGGCAGACCAATATCATTGACGAGCGCCGATCGAATCATAGTCCACAAAAATATCCATTCCGCAGCCCAATAGAGAGTTAACATTATGAAGCTTAGGATGGACATTGAAAGGAGAGCAGGGGTTGGGCGAACCGTGAGCCTCCGAAATCTGCAGAGTAGATATTAAGCATAAGATTCTTCGGATACGTGTGGTGTAACGACGTACATCAAGATGGTGATTAGGAAGGCGAAGAAACCTCACAATGGGAGTGCTAAGTAGTGAACCCATGGATATAGGGTTAATGCGCTCTCACCATAGAGGAATGACAGAGCAACGATCCCTGCCGTGCTTCTCAACAGCGATGTGCCGAGGCTCTGGAGGAGGGTCCTTTCATGGGGTGTCATGATGCTGGTAAATCGGAATGCCTGTTGACAGTGCTCAATAGATAGCCAAAGGAATAGGTATATATAGAATACCAGATACGTAGCTCAGTCCTATGCCAGAGTTAATATACATATACTGTCAATCTCTATCATGATCAAGGAGGTGCCATGATATGATCCATCGAATTTGGTCGATGGGCGCCAACACTGGCTATGGATGTGCTCTAGATGCAATGGAACACTTCTCGTGATCGGCCCTCCTCATCCGAACAATGGATTGCGGTTTCATCTGTTGACTCATGAAGGTTTGATGCTGGGATCAAGCGACACTGAGCGGATAAATGGCTGGACGAACCAAGGACGAACACAAGTAACTTTCAGAGAAGCCCAACGCTCGGCAATTCGTCGGTGACTCAAGGCTCGAACCTCTAGGGCGGTTTGTCAATGTGCGTCCATCTGACTTGAC
>JABCKH010000646.1:0-10564 GCA_018851285.1 Lyophyllum semitale | reverse complement strand
GGTCGTATGACTGATTGTGACTGATTGTGACCGGTCTTTTTCGGTCCAGTTCAGTCTTTTCATAAGTTGGGATCAAAAGTGACCGGTTAAGGGTCCGGTCTTTCTATTTTTGGTCAAAAGACCGGACTTAACTGGACTTTTAACTGCTAACTAGGTAGGATAGTGGCGAATGGTAGCTGCATGATAGAGCTAGCGTAGGTTGGTAGTACAATGTGAAAATCCAGGACCCGTCGTCCTGGATATGAGCCAAAATGAGACCGAACGCGTATGTTCGGTCCATCGATTCAGACATGCGCCACGAGTTTAGATCTCGATGGCATAAATGGGGTAGGACCCGTCGTCCTTGCCTACGAGTGGTAAAGGTCAAGGACCCGTAGGTTTAGTCCTTAACCTGAATAAATAATAGTGCATCGATATGTGTTATCGAAGCACATCCAGGCCAGTAGCGAGGTTCAAGGATGGCTGTGTAAGCCGTTCCGGTTCCATTGATGAGCTACTGCATCACCACGTCTTCTTGCATGTCGTCGACCGGTGAGTAAGTGGTCTCGGTGCTGGTTAACGACTGCACCGGCTCCTGGAAGGTAGTGGTGGCTACTGTTCCGGGGCTCACAAACGCGGCAGGTACAGGTGGCGCATTTGGTGCCACGGCAAATACCCCTGGGTTGGCAGTAGTTGACGTGGTCACTACTGCCGGTTGGGTGGGCGCGACCGCTGCGAGGGCAGGGTCGTCGTTGGGAGCCATGGGTATGTCCACGACTGGGGTGGTGTCAGTCGCGAGGGGCAACAAATTGCGTTGCGCCTCGGTGTAGTCATGTCGACGCGGGAGGAGATGAAATATCGGATCTTGTCCAACGAGGAGCCAGTCCTCGCTCGAAAAACAATCGATTGATTGTGCTTCGAGTTCCCATCTCATTAGGTATTGTACCCGCGTGATGTCGTGGGTGGTAGGTAGTCTCCAACCCGACCATTGGCGTATTGTTGGGGGTACACCCCGTTGATGTAGGCGTTCGATACGCTCGTCGTCAACTTGTCGTGCCCACTCAATGATGGCCTCTCCACCTCTTCCGTTGTAAGGGTAGTGGTGTGAGAGCCATCGCAGGGCGAATGCATATGAATGGTCTACCCACGCGATGGGTATCCCAGTCTCGATCATATACTGTAAGACCGTCTTGTCGGTGAGGCGGTCTATTCCTTCAGGTCGACGGAAGTGGGTGAGATTGATACTCGACCCTAGAAGATGTTGGAACGGCACGTATTGCCGTTCTGGGTGGGTGGCGTTCCACGACTGGATTGCGTCCGAGTAGAGTCCAGGGCGTGCCATGATGCCGATGAAAATCCTTGTGAACCATGTTGAATCTGCGCCTGAAGTAGGCTGCAGAATACTCGTGAGGCGAAGACCAAATACGGAGGGGTAGTACACCCTCAACGCAAAGTCTAACGCCACTCCTATAAATGCATTGGACGTTCCCGGACGCCCATGGTGCAGGATCTGTTGCGCCCATCGATCAATATTGAGCATTTGATCGACACCGGGCGGGGGTAAGCCTGCACCACCGTTTGCACTGCGGGTCGAACCGGTGAACGCCCCATGTGGATGTACAACTCGTTCATAAGAGTTGAGTCGACGATCCGTAGGTGAAGGGTTCGGTAACGACTGCAGCTTTGTTGCATGGAATGCAGCGTTCAGCGTGTCGTCGTGCCAAGTAGGGTGTAACCTGGTCGCAAGATGGAGGAATTCACGAAGTAATTGATATACATTCATGCGGTCCTCACGCGACCAGTTTTTCCGACCATGTTCGACGATCTGTCCCATTTGGTGGAGTTCGCGAGGATTCATGGGGAATCCTCGGGGAAGCATGGCATAGGGCCGTTCCATGGGAACGTACTCTCGCTGCTGCTCGACCTCGAAGCGCGACACAACGGGTGCGATGCTTCCCGAGTATACTCGGTTACTGTAAGGCGAGTAGTAGGTCGCCGAAGAGTGCATTCCGAGGAATTCGTTATTCCTCTCTAATCGATTCCCGTGAATCACAACCCCCAGGTTGTCGGGGATGCGTCCTGGATTGCTGAGCCTGGCCAATCGTGCTCGTTCTTCCCGTTCGGCATTCTTCTTCGCAGCTCGGTCCCTGAGCTGCTTCGCGGACATGCCTTCCTCGTCCGTCGAGCTCTCCATTCCATCTAGATCGTCTTCAACTAGATCGTCCTCGTCTTCGTCATGAGGTGGCGAAGGCGGTTGTGGAATGGGCCTGTATCGATCTTCCACTGGTGGCGGAATTCAAACACTGAGCACTTCAGGTACCCCGCGACGATTGGGTACCTTTGCTCTCGGCTCAGTTGGTGGCGGTAGATCCACCAGTTTGGGAGGGGGCGGAGTGCGGGAGTCCGCTGTCGTCTGCTTGTCGATGTAACGAACATTCGGATCCCGACCGTCCCTAGGGGGAGGAGGCTGCGGTCTCCTCATTTCTCTTGGTTCTTCTTGATGTGGCGGAGGGGACGCTGGGCGTCTCCTTCCTTGGTCGTTCCCTCGAGGGGGTACGGGAGACAGTTGGCGTCTTTTGCCCTTGTAGTCCTCCCGCGGGGGAGGAGACACTTGCCGTCTCTCCCTCTCCAGGTAGTCGCGACGACGATCTTCCGGTTCAGATCGACGTGCTTCTCTTTCACTTCGGCGGTCGTAGTACGACGACTCTTGGTGACGACGGCGTTCGCCCATCCGTCGTTCTTCGTCGTGAGCGCGTCTTGCTATGTCTCGCTCCACTTCTTGTCGCTTGATGGGCTGCGATGACGGTCCTTCTCCTCTGTCTGGTGACGAGAGTGCGGGTCTCTTCTTACTCGGCGCTGGGGTCTCATATGCCTCCAGGCGTCGTTCCGCTTTGTTCGTGCGCTCCCGTGCCTCAAGTAGGTCATCGAGCAGTAGCCCGATAACGACTTGGGCCGTGCCATTGTCAGCACGGAGCACTTGTTCGATGTCGTGGGCGTAGCCCGCTCGTTCCAGTCGTCGTATCAGCCGTTCCAGCGCCGCCTCTCGTAGGGCGTTCTCTGGGTTCGCTTCTCTTGATGAGGAGGTCGACACCGCTTGGTCGTGCCTCCGTTCTTCTCGTTGTGGTGGAACTGGTTCGTTCCATCGTATGTTCTCTTGAGGAGCAGGGTCTTGTTGCCTCTGCCTTGCTCCTTCCGATGGCTCCTGTATATGTTCGCGTGGTTGTTGCCACGTCGAGTGGTTTATGGGTTGGCTCGTCTGAGCGCGCCAATCCACGGCCGGTTGCTGGTACGATGCTGGGTTCCCGGCGAACCCAACATTACTGAAGGTGGGATAGGGCATGGGCTGCCCTACGAACTGCGGAGGTTGTTGAAAGTAGGGCAGCGGTTGTTGACCGAACATCCCCATCGGCATGCCTTGCTGGAAAGGCGCGTGTCCCATCGGTCCTGTCGAGCTTGGTACTTGCATCATGCCGAAGTTTTGATATTGGCCGTATTGGCCAGGTTGGTTTCTGAACGATGGGGTGAGCGTCTGAAGGGTCGTGTTCTCGGGAAGCACGCGACCCTGCCCTTCCCCCTCCATAAGGCTCGATCCCGAGTCTTCTTGATGCATGGGGCTGCCGGAGGCTCCCCATTGCGCGTTTTCGTTCTTGTTGTTGTGTTGCTCCATTACTTCTGTGCGTATGTTACACTAAAGTGGTGACGGGGTGGTTGAGTTAAGTGAGCTGTCAATTGAAACTCAGCCCAAATTGTTGCTTGGGGCCCAAGACGCCGATCAGAGCACGTGATATACGTCTGATCGCGTATGATCAGGCGCGTCGCGCTAGTGCTGCAGGGCGCTTGACCCCCTGCAGCTCTAGATACCGATCAAGGGCTTCTAGATCCTTGCAGTTCGCGTGAGGTTCCCAGGTGGTGTCCCCGAGACTCCACCTGATCTCATACTCCAATTTATTATCTTTGGTCCATCTGTGGCCCAAGATATCTTCGACAAACCATTCTTGTTCGGCGTCCACTCCAAAATCATAGGGCTCGGGGTGAGTCCTATTCGGAAACATCGCATCGTTGCTTGCGTGGTAAGGCCTTAGCAACAATATGTGAAATGTAGGTAGTATCTGGCGCTCCTGGAGAGCTACCGGCAATTCCAGCTTGTACGTCGATGTTTCAGGAGTCGCTTCGAGTACTTTATATGGTCCAATGAACTTGGGACACAATTTCCTCGCTTGTCCCTTCGGTAAATTGAGGTTCTTGGTTGATAGGTACACCAAGTCCCCTTTCGCAATAGTCGGCTCTTCCGCTCGCCTAGTATTCGCTGCCTTGGTCTGAAATACACGTGCTTCGATAATGTTATCGTGAGCTTCCGCCAGGTTTCTCAAGGCCTGCTCGCCGTAAGCCTTGATACCCTTGGGTGACACATCGTCGGAACGAATTTCCTTCATCATCGAAGGCATGATTCCAGAGTTCAGCTCGAAGGGAGCGAACTTAGTCGTCGCAGATATGCTTGCGTTTATCGCGAACTCTGCCATGGGTACTCGATCGACCCAGTCCTTCTGGTCATGACGTACAACCGCTCGAAATATCTGAGCGACATTTCGATTTGCGCGTTCTGTTTGTCCATCCGTCTGAGGATGAAACGACGTAGACATGAGTAGCTTGGTACCCATCATCTTGTGTAACGCGCGCCACCAACGCGATGTGAATTTTGAATCACGATCGCTTATTATGGAGCTTGGTAGTCCATGTAATCGGACGATTTCTCCTAGGTAAATCCAAGACAATTTAGATGCCGTATAGTTCATATGCACTGGTATAAGGTGTGTCATACTGGTCATCCTGCATAGGATTACCCATAGGTAATTGTATCCTTGCGATTCAGGAAATGGACCGATGAAATCCATTCCTATCGAGTCCCAAGGCTTGGTTGGAACAGGAAGCGGGTGGAGCTTTCCTGCTGGTTTCTGGTTGGAGGTCTTCGTACGGTGGCACATCTGGCACGTTCGACAAAATGCTCGGACGTCCTTTGCTAACGATGGCCACCAGTACCAACGGCGAATATATTCTGCCGTACATTGCTCTCCAAAATGTCCTACAACGATATGGGCTTGTTCCAATATTTGAGTAATAAGTTCTGGTATGCGTGGTATACACAGAACACTCTCGTCCGCTAAGTTGGTGGTCCAAATAAGTCCGTCGTTTCGTTTAAACGATTTGAACTGGGGTGGTTTGTCCTCTATAATCGAGAACAGCTTGTCCTTCTTGTATCCTTTCGCGATATGTTTACGAAAGTCATCGCCATCCAGTTCCGAGGGAGGAGATATGGTCTTCTTCCCCATGAGTACTTCCCCTAGCGTCATGTCGTCGTCGCTAGAGTTTCCTAGTTGTCCGTTTTCCGGCGTTGGTGCCGGTTCGTTCGCAGCCACTACTGATGGTGCTGCGTTCAGCATTTGCGCTTCCAATTCTCGATCTTCTTTCTGCTCTTGTAGCCGTTTACTACGACGTAGGTTGAGTTCCTGCATAGCTCGAATTTCCACCACCTGTTCGACGACTTCATGATATTGTGCGACAGGTAGGTCGTCTCCAGTGGGGTCAATTCTTGCATCCACATTGACGTATTCTCCTACATCGTGTACTTCGTCTGTCGTATCGCTTTCGAAATAGCGAGACAGACAATCGGCCACTTTATTCAGATCTCCTTTGACATAAGTGATATCAAAGTTGAATCGAGACATATATTCGACCCAGTGTCGTTGGCGTGGTGTCAGATTAACTTGAGTCTTGAAGAACTCCAGTGCTTTGTGATCGGTAATTATGTGGATTTTATATCCTACAAGTTTATCCTCCCATTTCATTAGCGCTTCGAGTATCGCTAATGTTTCGAGTTCGTGGACCGCATAATTTTGCTGTGCACTAGTGAACTTTTTCGACATAAATCCTGCCGGGCGACATTGGAGCCACGTCGGTCCTTGACCATACATTGCTCCAACGCCCGATTTCGATGCGTCACAGATCACCCAGATAGGTGTATCTTCCTTCGGTTTAATCGGCTGGATAATGGGCGTCTTGCAACATATGCGCTTTATCATGTCGAAACACCGTTGGTGTATCGGTCTCCAATAGAAAGGAGCACCGTTCTGAGTAATCACCATGAGGGGTCCCGTGTAGGCAGAAATATCCGGTAAGAAGTGACCGAGATAGTTTACTAGTCCTACGAATCGTTGAATGTTGTTGTAGTTTCGAGGTGTACGCCAATCTTGGATTTGCGCTAGTTTGTCCACATCCGGATGGATTCCTCGATCATCGATAATGTGACCTAGGCAGTCTACCTTATCGGCATATAGTTCGCACTTTTTCCACTTGAGGTAGAGGGAGTATTCTCGAAGTCGCTCGAATACGACTCTCAAGTGTTTCTCGTGATCTTCTATGGTGTCCGAGAATATGAATATGTCGTCTAGGTAGACGTGCATAAATTTGCCAATAACGTCTCTGAAGATAGACGTCATCAACCGTTGGAAGGTTGCCGGAGCATTGCAGTCCCCGATTTGCATGATGTTGCTGACGTAGGTTCCAGCGATTGTCGAAAATGCCGTCTTCCATACGTCCTTGAGCAGTACTCTGATCTGCTCGTAAGCGTCGGTCAAATCGATCTTGGATCGTATTTTACCGCGTGCGACGTCCTCTTGTATTACCTCCTGATCGGGTAATGGAGTTACGTCCTTGATGGTGTTGTCGTTGCGTTGTCTGGCATCCAGGGCGGTACGAAGGGAGCCGTCCTTTTTCGGAATACACAGCAGCGGGGCTGCTTGTTTCACTGACCGCGGTTCCCACCATTGAGATGTCACGTATCGATTAATCTTCTTGTAGAATTCTTCGCGCAGCGACATAGGACATCGCGGCGCATGGTATTGATACTGTTTGCTCTCGTCGATGAGATGGATCTCGTGGTTCACGTCTCTCCAGGGCGGTAAGTGGGGTGGCGTGCCTCCGATCATGTCAATGAACTCGTTGTGCCATTGCTGCCTGAGTCTGGGGTAGTCCTTTTCGGATAAAGGACGTACATTCCACTCGAAGGCTCGTCCCTTGCCTTTGTTCATACTGCGCATTTCCTGTACACAATCGTCGTCCGTCTTGATAGGCTTGTCATCGAACCTCGCACGCAACTTATGGATGTTGAAATCTCCTTCGTCGCGTACCGGTAATCGATACATCGGTTCGACATAAGGACGCTTCGGTTTGGAGTAAGAGAACTCCATAACCTCGGATATCTCATCGGGGTATGGATCCCGATAAGTTTCTCCCAGCGGCTTCATATGCCTATTCTCCTTAGCCTGCATGGACGTGATTACTTCGTTCCATTCCTGAGGCATACAATGATCATACATCCACTCATGCTGTGGATGCGGATTCGGGCGATCCCAGCAGGATCGTTCACTCCCGTGCGTAGGGGCTTCTGAATTTGCCTCCTCACTGTCAGCTTCTTCGAGCGTTTTGGTTAGTCGCTCTCGTAGTTTGCTGGAGGACGCTTCGGGTTTCGTCTCTCCAGTCTTTTCTTCTGTCTGTTTACGTTCAGGCTCTTGTCTTTCCTGACGCTTTTTGGATGTCTTCTTCAGGGGCGGTACGTCTTCCCCCCTTTTCAGAGTTTCCTGGAACTCTTCTTCCGTTAAGAGAAGGCCCTTATGATCTTTCGGGAGGCTGTTGATAGCCTTCCCTTCCTTGCACTCTTCATCATCGTCTGCTACTGAAGCCTTTGGAACAGGCTTTCGGTTCTTAACCTTGGGACCATGTAGTCATTCCTTACGCTTATCGATTGAGCGATAGCGTCAGAGTCTTCCATCTGTATCCTCCAAGACGACGCACACTGCGGGTGTTGCGACGTCGTTCACGATAACTTGATGATTCTTGAAGTCTAGTATCACGTTGTTGGCATGCATGAATGGCGTGCCAATGATCACGTCGTAGCGGTCAAAGTTCGCCAGGTCCATATAGACCTTTCCTTGGAATCCGTTGACGGATACGTTCACTTCGGTTCCGTAGTTGACTGAAGCTCGGCTTCCGGTCGTTTTAAAAGCCGCGTCCACATTGCCACAAGGGTTCGCGGCGCTACAGGCTACCTTACAGGCACCACAAAACAACCATCTCCTCTACTACCCACTCAGCTCCCTCCCTCACCCACCGAATGGACCTCTTCTTCTCCCTCTCTTGATGAGTGGGGCGTGCGTGATGCGTGGGTGCTTGCTCTCATCTCGTACAACACAAACAACCCTATCGGACTTGGAGTTAAGCTTGATGGAACGGCTGCTGAAGCATGGGAGTCAGTTACCTCTATCTATGGCTCTGCCTCCGAGCTTGGTGCAGCCGAAGCGGAGAGAGACTTACGTACCATTGTGCTTGTCGACGGTGGAGACTTTGAAGAGCATGTTAAGGTCCTGCGGTCCAAGTGGAGCTCAGCAACGGACAAGGGCGCCAGTGTGAACGACAAGGCCTTCCACGCTATTGTCCTTGCATCTCTCCCCGCATCATGGAACGTCATCGTGTCCACGATCTACTCCACGAAAACTTCCGCAGAAGCTATCTCAGTCCTGTCGTTGCACTGGGAGCGCTTGAAACGCCAGGGTGCACTAGCTGGCACTGCTACCACTGCCTTACAGGCGAAAACCACACAGCCTGTCAAACCCAAGCTCGTATGCATTAACACAAACTGCGGACGAACAGGGCACACCATTGACAACTGCTACTGGAAGGGGGGAGGAAAGGAAGGTCAGTTCCCGGTGAACTTCCGAAACCGAGGCAAACAGAATACCTCAAATGCCCCTGCCGTTCCCACAGCAAATGTCGCCGACACCACAGGTGCCGCATCCCATATCACATATGCTCTCGTCACCCAACCATTCCCCCCGGCCACTGTCACCTCCGATGCCCTTTCCCTCGCTGTCTCAGACACTCCTATGGCTCTTAACACGCGAGTCGTCCTCACATACGCAAATTCTGGCGCTAGCGAACACTGCTTCGTCAATCGTGAGGACTTTACCAACTACATGGAGTTCGTGACACCGCGAACAGGACAGGCAGCTAATAAGAATGTCAATTTCCGTATTGTTGGGCAGGGGTCGGTGAAACGCACTGTCTGGGCGAACGGATTACCATCTGATCTCGTCTTCACTGCTCTCCATACACCAGACCTCACTGCGAACTTGGTCTCCGTCGGGAAGCTTGATGCTGCAGGATGGACCATCACCTTCACCGGAGGGAGCGCTACTTTCACTGACCGAAATGGCCGCCGTGTCATGGTCGGAGTTGGTTCAAATGGCATGTACCAGCTGAATACCTCCCCGCCGTCAGTTCAAGTTATGATTGCACGGTCATTGGACGTACCGGTCAATCTCGACGTATGGCACCGTCGACTTGGACACGCAGGGGTGGCAGGCATTCGGAACCTAGCGAAAAAGAAGTTGGTCGATGGGTTACATGTGCAGGGGAAGCTCGAGGTGGAGGGGCTCTGCGAGGATTGCATCTATGGGAAGCATGCAGCTCGCCCTTATGATGGCCAGGTCGTGCCGGAGAACACACCTAATGAACAATGCCACCTCGACCTCTGGGGACCAGCATCGACACTTTCTCTCGGGGGAGCCTCCTACATGATGCTAATTGTGGATGGCGGCACATCGCACTCATTTGGGTTCTACCTCTCGAGGAAAGACTCTGTAACCACCCTATCAGCATTCAAGGTCTACCATGTTACGTCGGAGCGCCAGACAGGTAGAAAGCTGCAAGTCGTGCGCATTGATGCGGGGAGAGAATGGGTGAATCAGGAATGGTTCGACTATTGCGGTCACCATGGGATCATTCTAGAAATCAGCACCCCTTATGCCCACGCTCAAAACGGACTCGCTGAACGGATGATACGTACCATCATTGAGGGTGTCAGATGTATGCTCGCTGACAGCGGGCTTCCACAATCTCTCTGGGCCGAGACCGCTGACTGCTCCATTTATCTCCGAAATCTCATCCCTTCCTCCCGTCACCCCGATCTCGTTCCAAAAGAAGCATGGACGGGCAAACGCCAGGGAGTTGCGCACCTTCGTCCCTTTGGCTGTACTGCGTTTGCCAAAGTACCGACGGAGTTGGTCACGTCGAAGTTGAACCCGCGATCTGTCAAGTACGTTATGATTGGTTACTCAGACAACGGGTACAAGCTTCTTGATCGAGTCACACGCCAAGTCGTCACGAGTCGTGACGTCATTTTCGACGAAGGGTCTGGACACCGGTCTATTACCCTGCTCTCCGACTTGGATGACCTCGTTGCTGCCAACGGCCCACCCCCAAATCCCGCAGTCGACGGAGTTATTCAACGCAAACAACCCATCGCCCCACGCATTCGTCCCACCGACCCACCGCTCCACCCAGAACTCCATCCATCTACCGCCCCCACCCTTCCTCCTACTACCGCCATCGCCGACACACCCACTGGCGATGCTCCTCCCGCACCCCGTCGTTCTACGTGTCTCGCCACCACCGCCAAGCCCACTCCAGCCATTGTCGCAGCACGAGAGTCGCTAGCCAATGAAGAGGCTGCGAGAGTCGCCGGCGAGGACTG
>JABCKH010000645.1:0-10567 GCA_018851285.1 Lyophyllum semitale | reverse complement strand
TTGCCATAGGGATTGCTCTCGATAAGCCTTTCTCGAGCCTTCATTATTGAGACTGATGGGACAGAAACGGAGGAGATCGGCGAGGATGTAGATTTTCAGCCTGATTTCTGGTGGAAGGGTGAGGAAGGTTGGAGAGGAGGACATGATGCACGCAGAGACTGATGCGCGTTCGAAGGGGGGATGCTAAGAGGAAATAAGAATCAACTTCAATACACTGAGTTCTACGAAATACCTGAATATATCCAATCCTAATCAAATCCCTTCAAAGGGCCTAAGCAACGTCCTATATAGTTTTAAGTAGATATTCAGAGAATGATAAGCTAGCGTTAGCTGACCTGTCTCTTTAGCACTCTTCAGCATGTAAAGTCTGCGAGGCAACTGCTAGGACATGAACGACTTCTGAGGGGGGGAAGCACAAGATTGATCAGTTCCAACTATATACTCAAAGTTTAGACGCGACTTCTTCAGCGTGTCTCTTAGACAGACTATTTACAGCCCAACATGTTACAACATCGCACTTCAGCGCTTCAGCGGCGGAGTTCGAAGCGGTTGGTCACAAGCCCCGTCCGAAACGGTCATCACACAGTACTCAGTCTTGAGACCCGGCGAAATGTGCTGTGCCGCCGAGATCATGACGGGTCTCCTATACGAACTCCTCAAATCAGCCGCCCATCGCTAAGGCAGACGGGCGCTTCCTGTCGGCCTCGCTGATAAGTTCTTGTCTTGCCCCACAGTGCCCTACAGTACATGCGGAGAACCTAATGGTCGTTGGCTCCGTTCACTCTGGTTAATGCGCTGAGTTACTGCTAAAGCGCACGCCACCGTCACCAGTACTGGGACCTTTTCTTATCAGAATATTGCGTGCTGCACACCCACAACGGCCCTGTGGGCGCTAGACCACGTGTAAGCATCTGGGTCACTTTGATTCAAGGTCGGAATCTGACCGCTTTAACATAACTTGACCTCACCTCATCATTTTAAGCCCACACAAACCTGCTCTCTCTGATCAATAATTCACCTCCATCTTGATGGAAGTTGGTCACTTCGGTTCTAGCTCAATTCTAGTCGGAATGTGACCGCTTCAACGTAACTTGGTGCCCATTCCATCATTTTAAGCCCACACAAAGTTTGTAGGTCTGCCCACAACTCCGAGAGAGATGCTGTTTTCACATCAGACTTCGCCTCCATCTTAATGGAAATTGAAAGCTGCAGCAGTGCTATTGTGGGTCCTTGGTGGGTCCGATGAGAAAACGGACGTTTCATCTCGAACCGTGACAAACAAGATGCCCATGACACCGCCCCACCAACCAACCTACCTTACTCAGTACAAGACCAGTACGAGACCGGCCCATGTGGACGTTCTTGGTATGAGACTACATAAGGACAGCGTTTCTTCCGCAG
This sequence comes from Lyophyllum semitale, assembly GCA_018851285.1. Lineage (NCBI taxonomy): Eukaryota > Fungi > Basidiomycota > Agaricomycetes > Agaricales > Lyophyllaceae > Lyophyllum > Lyophyllum semitale. Next base: position 9,166 of record JABCKH010000645.1, on the reverse strand, counting down.
GAAATAGCATATTCCCCCATTACAGCTGCTCGGTGGAATCGCCTGGTGCGGTTTTCATTCGATTTTTCTAATCCCGGTACGACAGTGCTTGAAATTCTTCTGCGTCTAAGTATCACTAATCCGTTTCGCTTTTCAGCCTTCTCCATTTTTTCACCCGCCCGGCGCGGCTGACACCATTTCCACACCTGTTGCCTTTACTCATAACTCCCCGTTTAAGCTTTTTCATCCACACACGACTTCTCATCGCCGTTTGCCATGCAACAACCACTCTACCTCATATTTTCCATTCTACTCCATGCACTCTTTCTCCTTCAACCAGTCCATTCCCTTCCCACGACTCTTGTTCCGCGATTACGCAGCATCGATTTCGAACCCAGGATCTACTATCACAATGGTCGAGAAGAGACCGATGGTCCCACGTGGTATACAAGTGAAGAGACACCCGAGGGAGGGGTCTTCACCCACGCGCAGATCGACGAAAAAGCAGCCGAAGCTTATGCCTGCATCGTCCAGAACAGAGCCAACATCGGGCAGTCCATTCCTGATACCCTCGTTGTCGCTGCGCTTTACGTTCCGAGCAGGAGAGTGATTCATTATGCGACACAGCCTTTAGGCGCTGGGCGGCGCTACTATATGGGAGTTCAACGTTCTTGGCCGGGACAATTGGCTCATCAATCAACCATGCATGCGGAGGGCCACGCAATGTTTCTTGCTCTCAAGGCCGGAACCTCGAACTTTCAGGGATCATATATGGGAGTGTATGGTCGTTTTGACAGACAGCCCGCCAGCAAGATTCACCCCTGTCAAGGGGGAGGTAGACAACCAGGGACGAATTGTGGGGGCTTATTACGTGCTTATAACATTGGGTTTTGGTAGCCCAGCGGGAGAGAAGCGCCACATTGTGTTTTATATTTAGAAATTGCTTTTTTCTGAGTGGGAAATTAAATCCCGGGTTTTCGCACGTGTTCATTGGTTGCTAAACTTGAAAAGGAAATATGTATTAGAGCAGTTTAGCAAGTGCATAATTCCATATTTCTCCGAAAAAGTTAAGCGAGTTTCAGACAATTTCTGAAAGCTCCAACTGCGAGTCCACTGTGATGAGTGACTTCCTTACCAGCATCCTTCCTCAATTCTGAACAGTTTAAACACGCTCATTCACTATATAAGATGCTAAGCACAACAAGACAATGTGTCTCGAGCCTCCGATTGCTGAGCTCGATGTGCGCGAGCGGCGGCGAGACGTGAAAGGAAATGTCACTTTGTCACAGATTCCTTATTGAGACGTGGTGCTTTTGGCCCCATAAAAGCACTATGACTGTATTTCTCGCAATTTATTGAGCATTCAGGTCTTGATCTACGGTTTCTGCCTGGTTTGCACTTCAGATATCAGGTTTTCTGCTGATCGCAGAACTAGGTCTCAGGTTATCAGTGCTGTGCTACTTTGGGAATTCAAATTAAGGTTCAAGATTTAACATCCGGCTAGTTCCGAGTTGAGTTTCAGGATGTGATTTCAAGTTCTGATGTGAGGTTTCAGCTCCAGGATTCAAGTATGAGGTTCACAGTCTGACATTTAACATTTAACATTCAGATTTCTGGTTTGAGGTTCAAGGATAGGTTCTGCAGTTCAATGTTCAACATTCAGGTTTGTGTTTTAAGGTCCGTGATCCGTGATCTGCGGACTTTCTAAAAATACTTAGAGCATGTGGGCATTAGAGATAGTAGATAGCTCATTCGCTCAGTGTCGTTATCCAGCACTTTTCCAATGGCTGATGACACTGCTGCCACTGAGCTGCTTCCTGCATTCCGTGATCGCTTCTATAGATTTACAGCCAGCATACGTGATGCGATTGTTAACTCTGCCGACTCAGTTGTCCTGCTGAGATTAGGAGACGACTTAGATCAATATATCGGGTTGGTCAATGAGGTGATTTTTATTCTTATAGCACTGCTGCTATGCTAAGATACCCCATAGCATTCTACTATATTCCCTGCTGAAGAGCTGGCTCTCATACAGCACAATTTGGCTTTAATGCAGAATGATGTGCGGCTTCAGTATGACGAGGCCATCAATGAGTCTCATCATGGACGACCTGTGATTGTGGAAACGGTCCATACAGGAGATCGAGGACGGCCCTCAATCCGTATTGACCCAGGATTTCTACGATGGGCATATAGCATGCGCACAACTTCTGCTATCGCTAGATTTCTAGGAGTCAGCCGACCAATTGTTCGTCAGCAGCTTCTTGAGCATGGAATTGCGGAGCAGAGAGAGCAGCCATTCACACTCTCTATGCAGTACGTCACTGAAGGCACAGAGGATAGTGACTTTCTGGACCCACAGAGCAACCCGCTTCCTGCAAATTCAGCCATAGCACAGGACTCTCTTCATAATGATAACAATGCGCAGACCTTCATTTCATCATATACTGGGCCTCTTTCCGACATTGGTGATCTAGATCTAGATGCACTTTTAATTCGCCTCCGACAACACTTCCGCCGTGCTGGTATTACAATGCTAGATGGTATGCTTCGCAGGATTGGTCACCGAGTACCAAGAGAGCGGATAAAGCAATCATTGATATGGATTGATCCTGTCCAGAGAGTGTTTCAGAGGATTCAGATACGCCGACGTGTCTACAGTGTGCCGGGGCCCAACTCACCTTGGCATCATGATGGTCAACATGGTGTGTATTGTTCTCCTCAGCATTCTAGCAATCTGTAATGACCCTATTCATATTTGAAGGCCTTATTAGATGGGGAATTGTAATCCATGGGTTTATAGATGGCTATTCCAGACTCATCACCGCCTTGAAAGCGCACAACAACAACTTGGCTCAAACTGTTCTATGCTTGTTTCTTATAGCATGTCAACTATACGGAGTTCCCTCTCGACTTCGTGGTGATCATGGCGTTGAAAATCTCTATGTTGCAGCATGGATGGAGAGCAATGTTGGTGAACGTCGTGGATCATACATTTGGGGCAGGTGCGAACTTTACATATGGCTATTGTGGGCCTGTTTTTAACAGTCTCTACAGAAGTGTTCACAACGTCCGAATTGAAAGGCTCTGGGTTGATGTTACTGCTCAAGTTGGGGCAACTTGGGCTGACCTGTTTACTCTGCTCGAAATGCGCCACGGTCTTGATATCAACAACGTCCATCATATATGGCTGCTCCATTACTTATTCCTTGGCACTATCAATCAGCAGCTTGACTTCTTCGCTCAAGCATGGAATCAACATCGCATCCAGATTCGAGGCGGTCCAAATCGCTCCCCAGCTGATATGTTTGGCTTTGATATGATTGTGCATGGCATTCGTGGAAGTCGTCTACCTCAATCTGAGGATAATGATTTGGATGAGGAGGAGCTGGAAGTTTTTGGTGTGGATTGGGAGGGCCTTCGAGACGATAGGCTACTTCAGTCAAGAGATGCCAATAATCCGCACAACGAGGCCCCAGGATCCTGGCTCCGGCGAGTGGGACCTCCAGAAAATCTGAATGAGGTCCCGGTTCATGCCCCAGATGGTATCTTTACTCCTCAAGAACTGCAGTATATGGATGCATCATTGTTGCGGTTAGCAGGAGCAGTGGCAGATTCCGAGGCAACAGTATTGTGGACAGAAGGACTTGCATTATCCCGAGCTTTGTATCCAAATCTCTTCTGACTACAGTTTACATATACCACTAATACTCCATTGTTATATATAAGGCATTGCAATTTTCAAAGCCCAATGTATGCTATTAGTGATGCCAATGTTGATAATGTCGATCTAGGAAAATCAAACCAAGCCCCCTTTCTAGATCCATATATACACCGCTATATAGAAGGTGTAAACGTCCAGGGGTATTGCCAGTTATATCGGGGCTGAGGTATGCAGATGGAAAACGGTGTGGTTCATCTCCAATATCCCGATGTGCATCTCCAAAGAAGTACACTGTGTGGACAGGAACTGGAGGAATGGCAGATGGGGATGTAAAAAGTTCTGGACTGATGCCCATAGGAGGGTTGACTGAGTTAGCATGTGCACCTGGATCATCACGTTGGGATGATGCTTCAGTTGCAGAGGGTTCCAAGCTTCCCATTAATTCTTTAGATTATTCATTTGTGAAACCAGTCAGAAGAGATACTCACATTGTATATGCCCATCCCTGTAGGATGTCTGCTTCTGGCTGTCCACTACCCTGCCTGCATCGGGCAAAAAGGTAGTCTCCCGGTTTTATTGCGATCCAACCTGGTTTCCAGACAATTGGCAACCCCAAACCCATGGCAATCATTGGAGACACATACCTTGCTCTTTCAATTGCTGCTCTGTGCCTGATGGAATCACAATCTGTTCTTCTGATTCACGCATGTTTGCTATCCACTCAGGAGTATTGTCAAAGAAGTAGAAGAAGCTGGTGCCTGGTCCTTCCAGGTCTGGCCTGAGGGGATGGTTTCTAGCTTCGTAGAGTTGGGCACGGTGAGGCTCTCGGCCAGGAATGCTGAATGTAATCTCTTCATAGGCAGCCATATATAGTGGTTGGGGATGTAGCTGGGTTTTGGAATAGGAGAGATGAATGACGTGAGTAGTGACATCATCTGACTAAGTTAAGCTAAATTTAGATAGTGTATGGAATGGGCACCCTTGGGCCTTTGGTCCTTGTCCGAGGTATACAATACTAAGCGTGACACACACCTTAGAAGTGTGTCACCCACGAATGAACACAAGTTGACCTGTATGAGTAGCTGTAAGAGTTTGTAAGAGTTTCTAGGTTGTTTCTTGGCAATGTGTAGTTTGGGACGTGACCAATGTGGCGTGGGAATGAATCTCGATGATGTGCGTTGTTGTTGCTCCGCCTCCACGCTGGATACTTGATCCCCCATTAGCAAAGTCCTCGAGGGCGTCGGCCGCTATGTCGTCGTCGCCGTCGGCACGAAGTCCTTTAACGGTCGCATTATGATGGGTTTGTTCCTCGCCTTCACACATACCTTTTACAATCTAATTTTTCTTCTCTTTCATTCTAGCACTCCGCGGCGACGCCAAGAACACACCGCTCCAGCTCAAACTCAACGCGCTCGCAGAACTCATCGCAAAGATCGGCTCCGTGGCTGGCCTCATCCTCTTCACAGCGCTTATGATCCGGTTCTTTGTCCAGCTGGGCACGAAAAATCCAGTGCGCATGCCGAACGAGAGTGGCATCGCATTTGTGAATATCCTTATTATCTCGGTCACGCTTATCGTCGTCGCGGTGCCTGAGGGTGCGTTCCCCTAACCCTTTTTTCATTATGATCGATTATTGACAAATTGATGACGTAGGCCTGCCTCTTGCTGTAACACTCGCGCTGGCGTTCACAACAAAGCGTATGACGTATGAGAAGCTTCTGGTGCGTGTGTTGGGGTCATGCGAGACGATGGCGAACACGTCGGTGGTGTGCACGGACATGACGGGCACGCTCACGTAGAACGTCATGACCGTCGTCGCCGGCTCTGTCGGGATCCACACCAAGTTCGTCAGGCAGCTTGAGGACAACGCGGCGCGCACGAATGCGGACGGGAAGGATGACGAGGACACGGATATCCTGGAGCAGAGTAGGCAGAGGCACAGCGATGACTTTTCGATTGACCAGGCGAACCTGAATGAGGTGCTGCCCCTGGGACTGAGGGAGCTGTTTAAAGAGGCGATTGCGGTGAACTTGACGGTGTTTGAGGATCAGGATGCGGAGAGTGGGGAGGTGGTGTTTGTGGGGAGCAAGACGGGACGATGTTGTTAGAGACAATGTTGTTGCAGTTTGCGAAGGAGATGGGGTGGAGGAGTTTTAGGAAGATGAGGGACCAGGCGGAGGTTGTGCAGATGATACCGTTTTTGAGCGAGCATAAGGCGATGGGGGTGGTGGTCAAGGTCCAGGGCAGCGCCGGGTATAGGCTTTATTTGAAGGGCGCTTCGGAAACATTTTCGAAGAAGTGCACACACCATGTTGTGGTGCGGTCTCCTGGGACGGAAAAGAGCGCGGAGGAAGGTGGGGTTGAGACGAAGGAGGTTGGGCCGCTGGAGGAGGAGAATATCACCCAGACGATCATCTTTTATGCGAACCAGACCCTCCGGACGATCGCGCTGTGCTACAGGGACTTTGAGAGCTGGCCGCCCACAGGAATGCAGCACGACGAGGAGAACGAGGTGTGTATTTTCTCTTAAAGACTGGAGTATTTATTGATGTGCCGGTGTAGGTACCCTTCAAGGAATTGGCCACGGATCTTACTCTCATCGGCATCACCAGTATCGAGGACCCCTTGCGAGATGGTGTGCGCGACGCAGTCGCCAAGTGCCACCGTGCGGGCGTCACTGTACAGATCCCCTGCGGTCGACTGTGCATGTGCGCAGCCATGACAGCTGCTGCATCGCCCACTATGAGCGCCAGCAGTCCACCACTTCATTAACTCCTGTACTCAGAGGAGCCCGCAATTGCGGGTCTTCTCAGTTGCAGGAGTTATATCTGGTGTGGGGCAGGGCTCGGTGGGTGAGCTGTGGTTGTGACTGTTTGCAACCAGGTCCGACTGCGACCAGTTTAGATGCGGTCGAAGCCAACACACGACCAACACCAAGTGGTCGGTGAGGTCCTTGACTTTTTGCAGTGTGAGCAACTGGTTGTGGTTCCAGTTCAACCATGGCCAAATACCAGACATCGACACACCGCAAGCGGTTGGCGGAGTATTTGTAGCTCTAACATGAGACGTGGGTCTATCGAATGTACTCCCAGGTTACCTGTGAGTACGGCTGTCATGCCTCCCCGCCTCATCATCACCCTTTTTGCCCTCCGATTAATTGGGCTTTGTATATTCTGTAGATATCACAATAATTCAACCATTTTTTCTGTAGCTTGCCCATCGGGATGATGTCATTGAGCCGCGCAACAGGGACATTGCGCATCCTCACGATGTCATCGTTTATTGGACTTGTGACTGTCTTTGGGTTTTGGGGCGCCTTTTGTGTTACACGTGGACCCCGTACATTCATAAGGTGTGTACCAACAGCGAGAGGGGTATATATTTGTTCTGTGAGTCCCTTTTTCTGCCTTCTACTGGGCTATTTTTTCTTGCTTCAATACAGTTTACACATCTGTAAGTAGCAATTTATTGTGCACCGAACAACCTAAGTATCAAAGGGGAAATACTTCATTAAGAAGGCGTAGACGGAAGTGATCCAGATTGGAGACGCTGGTAGGTATTCTGTCGTCAGGCTCTACATCGGTGTGGTTCACATCCGGTCCAGACTGGAGATGTCTGGCAAACATGATAATATAGACACCACAGTCGTCGGTGTTCTCTTGGAACGGCACCTGTGATGTACATTATATCAAATCCAAGTCCTGGCTATAATTGTAGGTCGCTTACTTTATGATGAGGATAACATTCGAATAATTTGATGTTCAAATCAAACCTATTCAAGCTGAACCTTTCCTTCAGCTTGTCGATTAGAGTTCTCATACTCTGCAAACAAGGGCCACAATAAATGCGCGCTCAGAAGAACAAACTGAGAAACCGACCTTAACAAGTTTAGCGTGAACACTTGTTTGCCAGTTATGATTGCTGATTTGCGAACGATAGTTTGATGGCAGGCTATCCAGGACACGTATGACTTGATTTTCTAAATCACAGTGAACTAGGACCCAATGACGGTTCTTGATGTTGACTGGTAAGATAATAATCCTTAAAGAATCAATGCTTCGTGGTATCTGTAAGACCAGTTTTAACAAGGACAATTTAAGAGGTTAGAAACGGACCTGGTTATCCCTCCAGTCCCAAGCGCTTTTCCAAACCTCCTCAGTCCGCGTCTGTGACAAATACTTTGTATAAAATAGTGGCGATAAGCAGAGCACATCTTTAGGAGGTGGGGGATGGGATGTGAAGTAGTCCACTAGGTTGTCATCCAGCCACGTCTTTGGTGATAGCCTCTCGACATTACCATACCGGAGATCATCCACATGCCAGTCCTCAGGTATCCGTTTGATATGCTACAAAGGATAGATTAAAGTAAGATTAACAGTAGAGACAGTCAATGTCGTACCTCCTTAAGGACTTTTGATAGACCGGTAGAGGAGGTTTGAAGCCAGGCCCTGAAAGCCATATTGCTAACATAAAACTCGGATTGGACAGCATTCTGCAGAAGGAGAAGCTGTGTATGGTGATCCTTCAATTGCGCCAGAGCTTCAGATGAATAGCCTGGAACATTTCGCAAGAGAGTGTCAAATCTGCGTATGATTCCCCTTCCCATCTGATGAGCAGAAAGTGTGCGCTGCTTCAAGGTCTCCGCCTCGCGAAACGAGAGAAGAGATCCAGAGGTCAGTTTTGCTCCAAGAAATCGTGTGATTTCTTTGTAGCGAGTATCGCTGTCATTGACAAGGAGCTCCTTCAAATTACCAAGCTGGATCCAGTCTTCTATGTCGCAATGCAGATGAGACATTTCTTGAATGAGACTAGCAGGCAGGGGCACTCCTGCTGTAACACCAAGAGTATCGTTCTCTAAGATAATTGCAGATGGGGGAATTGGCTGAGACAATGTGTGGTGCGTCTGAACCGCATGACTGGTCGTCAGAAGTACATCATTTGTCTGAACTGCACGACTCGTCTGAATTGGAATTGTGCAGCTAGCCTGAACGGCTGCATGGCTAGTCTGAGCTGCGGGGCTCTGAGTTGTCTGAGTTGGGCGGCTCTGAGTTGTCTGAACCGTGTGGCTCGCCTCCCCAGTTTGGACGTGTGTTGAGGTTCCTGTACTATGGGACGGACTGGGCGGAGGTAATGAAGAAACTTTGCCTTTTGCCTTTCCTTTCTTCCTTCTATCCACAGGTAAACAAGAGATAAGTATCGGGTGATGTATTTGCACGTTCAACTTGCCCAGTCTTTTTTTCGCTCTTCCTCCTATATCATTGAGAAATAAGGATTGGGAGAGCTATACAACAGCGTTGGACTTGCCCATTCAATCTTTCTTTCTTCTTCCTATATTGTTCTTGGTGATAGGCCAGAAGTTCTGCATCACTGAAAACATCAATTAAAATTACAAGTTACGACTACTGAGCAAGAAGGAAATGTCGTACTGTAGAACGAAGTTACAATCAGCCAGTGTAAGAATGACTTGTATATTGTAGATATACCTGTAGAACGAAGTTACAATCAGCCAGTGTAAGAATGACT
>JABCKH010000643.1:0-10587 GCA_018851285.1 Lyophyllum semitale | reverse complement strand
AGTCGATATTGTGACGTGCAATCGTTAAAACACGAAAATACTAGGTTTCCGATCACAGGACAGTGGTGGGCATATCACCGTCGGGTGGTGGAAATCCTGGAGATAACGAGATTAAAGGAAACCAATGATCTGAGCACCAGCTTACCCTGCGTCCCATCCTCGCGCAAATTCATCGGAATGAGAGAGTACTTCTTACTGAGTTCGTCCATCATCCGAGATTTGCCCATACCGGACGATTGGACAATGGTGAGGAAACTGGGTATTCGGCACTGGCTCGGGACTGTGATGGATGTTGTACAGTGTTCTCGGATATGTTCAAGGAGGGCTTCAACCGCGTCGCCCACATACTCACAGTCCCAAGAGTTCACAGTCGCTGGGGGAAAATTAGTTGTATAATGATTAATTGTTAAAGGAACTAGTGAAAAAATACATACTGTGAACCTCGTCCGGCGACATCACTAGTAATTCATCCGGGTGCATATCTGTATTGGCTGTGACATTACTTGTAAGAAGTGGTTTTTCAACGAAAGGACGTTCCAGACATACGTAGCACCAGAGAGTGTTTCTGCAGCAAGGCTGAAAGTTGATGTCAATTTACTCGAATCAATGTACCAGAAATCAGAGCATACGCACAATGGCTGTATAAACTGTTCCATTTCTTTTCCAAAAAAGCCTTGTGAGCAGCTTCCCATAAGGTCTTTCTCTCGTCCAGCCCAAAACGACGCAGTGTATCCGTGTCCTTGAATTCGCCAACCTCGTCCTTGTGGAAACCAAGTTGCACAACAAGAATCCCTATAATCATTTTGAGGAAATGGATCCAAGTTTCATCAAAGTTTCATTGTCGTTCAGATCTCCTTTTTGTTCAAAATTATATGTGGTCGGCACGAGAGTGTTCATAGCATTATCGACGGATGCGACCAGCATAGCTGATAAAGAAGCAGGTTTGTCTCCCAGATGCTCCATCTCGGGCGCAAGAGGGTACAATGAGGGCTGAGTGAACAAATTGGAAAGGGGATCGAAGTTGTGCATCTCAGTGGCCAAGTTGGGCTAGGTCTCAGGTCTGGAGCTAGCTCCTGTCACGCTTTGGCAGGCGCTGAGGGCATGACGGTAAGGGCGGCGGCAGGTGGGGCGGTAGAGAGCGTGTGGGAGGGTGGGGTTGGTGTGGGGAGGCGGATTGTGTGCATGCCAGGGCAGGAAGATTCAATTTAAAGTTTAGTAATCTGTGTGGTATTCCGTACAATTCTAGATCTTAGTTTTCATGCTTTGCTTTTTTCTTGGGCGGCTCACCCAATGCTCCGTCCCAAACTCTATCCATCTCCCTGTGCAGATCAAGCTCCCCGTCATCCACGTCGTCAGCTTCATGCTCAAACATGGGTCTTGCGATTCCATCCTTCTCCGAGCTTGCCAGACGGATTAAGATGGATGCTGCCACTTTATCTTCCGGGAAGAGACCTGGGAATGTATTGACAAAGGCTGTAGCGAACTTGCAAGTGGGCTGGAAATAGTTATGCCCCACCTCTCGTCCAACGTGGAATATCAGCATCAAATCCAAGAGGGGCCTCCAACGCGACTCCCACAAAGCCAAAACGCCTGTCGCAACATTATGTTCAAGAGGTTCCATTATAACATATGAGTTGTAAAAGAGCGGGGAGTGCTCAGCGAGGATGGCAAGTGGCTGAGGTAGAGGAAACTGTATAGGGTCCCACTTGTGTGATTTCACCCACCAAAGGGCATAGATGTGGGGAACTGTTGAATGTGTCAGCTTCTGCTTGGTATGGAATGAGAATTGTTTACGGTAGCAACTGTGAAGCTGTCCTTTCTCCCAAATGGTCTGGGCGAGAGCGAGCTGGCGATCTTCCTCATGGTTGGACTCTGAGGAAGCGGCCTCGACAACTTTCTTTGAGAAATTGTTGATTGCTGGAAATCCAACTGTCAATCATTCATTCAAGTAAGTTGGGTTGAAATCACTCACCCTGGGCCAGTCGGGAGCAAGTCTCCCATTGATGGATGGGTTCCTTATCTCTTTCCTGCACCTCCACGTAGGCGTCGAATTTCTGTTTCTCCTCTTTCTTCTCTCTTTCCTGCGCCTTCACGTACTCATCGAACTTCCGTTCCTGAGCCTCTACATAAGTGTCAAACCGGTTTTGAAAACTTTGAAGTGCCCCGCGCAGTGCAGCGACCTCCGTTCGTGTTGAGATCTGCGGACATTCAAGTCATTATATTTGTAAAAGTAAATCAATTGTGTTGATACTCACTAGGCATTTTTTATCGCTCTCACGGTGAGAGACATGAAGAGCTGGGGGGCCAGATGCTGATTGGTTGATGAGGCGGCCGGAGTATCGTTCTGACGGCGAGGAGAGCGATAGTTCGTTAATAGCGCGAGTGATCCGCTTCGGGGTGATTGGCGGTTTGCCTGGAATGGATATAGAGCAGATAAAAGAAGGCGAGGCTGATGGGGATGAATGCCGAACTTCGTACACGGCGGTTTCCGTTTGGAATGATTTCGGAAGCGAGGTAGCGGAGAGAGTGTGTGGTTTTAAACTCCGACAGGCACCGCGAAACGACCACGAAATTCAAAGAGAGTGATAGAAAAACATAGAAGAGAGAAGTTATCAGTCATCAAATTTTCAAAGGCATTCTAGTACTAAGGTTGCCCAAGTTCAATTCAGGCTTTCCCTCCCTCCCCTTTGGGGGCACCAGAACAAGAGCCCGTACGGGATGCAAGGGTCCCTTTATCCCTAAGGGAGGGGCCCTTGCAGTACGCAGTACGCAGTACGCCAGTGGGTAATAGAATTCCGCGTGTACAAGTTCTAAGATCTAGCAAAACGAATATCAATCTATCTATTCTCACAGCATCTCTAGCACAGTCCGAAGCCTCTCCACCGCAACTGTATTCTCCTCCGCACTCCCCACCGTGATCCGCAGGCACCCCACACACCCCGCCTCGCCACCTCTATACCTCACCACAACCCCATGCTCCTCCGCCAGCGCCCTATACACCCTCTGCGCCCTCACATTATCCGGCCCCCCCTCACCCTCACCGTCACGCGCGAGGACGGGCACGAGCACAAAGTTCGCGTCTGGCGCACCGAGGGGCGCACCAAGGTCGGGGATGGTGGCGAGCAGGGCGCGGAGGCGGGTGCGTTCGGAGAGGAGGGTGGTGAGTTTTGTGTGGGTGAGGAGGAGGGCTGGGGGGGAGAGGGCGGCGAGGGCGAGGACGGCGGTGGGGGTGGAGATGTTGTAGGGGGCTTTGGTGTTGGTGAGGATTTGGATGAGCGGGGGTTGGGAGAGGGCGATGCCGAGGCTGTGGGGGGTGTGAGTATTTTAGGGTTGTGAATATGTTAGGTGACGGACCGGATGGCAGCGAGGCCGAAGCCTTTGCTGAGGGTTTGCATGACGACGAGGTTGGCGAACTCGGGGATGAGGACGGAGGCGCTGTGTTCCGCGGGGCCGGCAAAGTCGATGTAGGCCTCGTCTACGACGATGACGCCTTTGAAGGCTGGGTAGGAGAGGAGGGAGCGGATGGAGGGCAGGGAGAGGACCGTGCCGGTGGGGTTGCCGGGGGAGCAGAGGAAGATGAGCTTGATCGACGGGTCAGCGTCAATCGCGCGCTTGATCTGTAGGGATCGCGTCAATCAGGTTAGTCGTGGTGGAAAGAAGAGAACACACCTCGTCGACACGGAGACTGAAGCGGCCGTGCTCACCGCCCTCACCGGCAGCACCGTCGAGCACCAGGGGGACCTTCACGACGCCGATATCGTTCACCTGGGCACAGACGGCGTACATGCCATACGTTGGGGGCGTGGTGAGGATCTTTTCCTTGCCTGGGGCGACGCACACGCGTTGGAGGAGGTCGATGACTTCGTCGGAGCCGACGCCGAGGAAGACGTGGTCCGGGCCTGGGAGGCCGCGGAGGGCAGCGAGGCGGGACTTGATGGGAGTGTGGGCGGGGTCTGGGTAGCGGTGGAGAGGTAGGGAGAGGACTTCGGAGTCGAGGGCGGGGTCGGGGGGGATGGAGTGGCCGAGGGCGTTCTCGTTGGCGTCGAGGAGGATGCCGGACTGGTAGTCATCGCGGGCGCAGCGGTACGGGTGAAGGGCGAGGATGTTGGGCCGGATGGCGGCGGCGATGGAGAAGTGCGCTGGGCGCAGTGGCGTCGACGACGACATGGTCAAGAGTTATTTAATGAGTCAATTTGTTGATTTTTAATTTTAGTGATAAGATTAAGATTAGATCTGTGGTACCACTCTCCATACTCTCGCAGCCCCATCGTCGCCGGTGGTGGCTAGCAGATCGGTGAAGCCGTCGCGCGGGCACCAGGCGATGGCGTTGACATCGTACACGCCGTGTGCAGAGGAGATCGACGCGATCAGCCGGAAATTGACATTCTATGATGGATATGAGTATAATATACGAGATAAAAAGAGGGAATATCGTACATTCACTGCTTCAGTAGGTTCCTAAAAACGTTGAGTGAGTAACATGACAGAGAGAGGATGAGAACGGCGTACACCAAGCTCCCAGACACGGATCGAGCCATCGCTCCCCGTGCTCGCCATCCACCCCAAGTACGTCTCTCCCTCCCGCGCGTGCCCCGTCCCCACGCCCCACGTAATAGAGTATACGCTGCGCGTGTGCCCGCCCAGTACATGTATGCACTCCCACTGCTGGTCCGTCCCCTGCTTCCATATCCGTACAGTGCGGTCGTCTGACGCCGAGGCGAGGTGCCGCCCGTCCGGTGAGAATGCGATCGCCCACACCGTTGAGGTGTGCCCCGTGAGCGTCGCGAAGCAAAACCAGTCATCTGAGGGGTCGTCAATGTAGAGCTTGATGGTGTCGTCGTATGACGCCGACGCGAGGATCTGCGAAGGGGTCAGGGGGCGATACAAGTAGTCATTACGGACAAACCTCTTCGGTGGGATGCCACACGACGCACTTGACGTCCTGCGAGTGGTCCATGAGCACGCCCATGCACTCAAAGTCCGCGTCCGGGTGCACTGTTCACAGTGTCAGCTAGAAAAACAGATATCACAACGGACGCGCGCACCTTCCCAGATCCACACCGTCTTATCGCGGCTGCAGCTCGCAAGCAGCGTGCCCGTGCTCGAGTACGCCACGCTCTTGCACTCCGTCTCGTGCCCCTCCAGCTGGCTCGCGCATTCCCATTCCCCTCCCCCTCCTTCCCCTTCCTCCTCGTCCCCTCCCTCCTGCTCCCAGATCCCGATGTTAGAATCAAACGACGCAGTCGCGAGCGTCTTCCCGCCCGGCGCCCATGCAAGCGCACGTATGGCCTTGGTGTGCCCCGTCGCGATCGTCGCGGCAGGCGTGAACGCCAGGGTCGGGGTGTACGCGTACATGCGGACGGTCTTGTCGGAGGAGCAGGAGGCGAGGAGCGGGCGCGTTGGGTTCCAGGCGATGTTCCAGGCGCGCTCGGTGTGCCCTGGTAGCGAGGCGATGCGCTCGAGGGTGTATGGGGGGAGGCCGTTGGACTGCATGATGAGGATAATCACTGGCCATAGGGTTAGGGTTCGTTTTTTGACGCTGAGTGATGACAAATAACACGTTCCTGGTACTCTGCAGCGATGGCGATGGCACCGACGACGACGGCGACGGCGAACCCATTCGCGGCGCGCAGGACGGCGTACAAGCTCCCCCCGACTACCATCACCGACACGCTCGTCTCCCAAGAGACCCGCCGCACCAAGGTCTAATCCCAATCCCCACCTCTCCCGCTCCTACTGATCCGTGTCCGTGTGTAGGCGCTGGAGGAGCAGAAACGCGTGCGTCCACCTCTCTACACGCCGCACCCGAACTCCTAGGCTGAGTATAGTGCTTCCGAATGTAGCGCCGCGCCCAGAAGGTCGACTCGGCGCGCCACCTCGATCAGTTTGCGGATCTGACGCTGGGGATGTCGGATGAGGAGGAGGAGGAAGAGGGAGAGAAGAAAAAGGCAGCGGCGCCCGGGTCGGTGGCGTGGTATGCGCCAATGCTAGCGCACGCGGTGGATCCCGGGGCAATTGCGACGCACGCCGTCGTCGTCGTGCCGCAGGACGAAATTCTGGACGAGATTGTTGTGGAGGCGTCCACGAGCACGGTGACGAGCACAAGTGCTGCTTCGGTGAAGAAGCGCAAGAAGCGGAAAGGGAGGAATAAGGGTAATAGGTGGGCGGATCGGTGCATGTATGCGGAGCTGTTGGAGATGAGCGCGGGAGACGCGTGGGGTGCGGCGGATGGGCTACCGGCTGACCTGGAGAGCGGGTGGGTTGCGCTCGCCCCGGTGCCTGTGGGGAAACGGTGTCTGGCGGTGACGCAGGCGGCGGTGGGCGTGCCTGGGAGTGGTCAGTGTTTCTGTTGCTTTCCTTCTTCATTTCTTCCCCTTTCTCTTACTATACGTATTCACAAACAACTTTGCTTTCTACGAGCAAAGAAACTGACGTACGACCCCCAGCCCCAAACACGATCCTGCGCTCACGGCTCCTCGGAAAAGTCCTCCTCCCGCGCTTCCCCTCCGCGCTCCCGCCACACACAGTCCTCGACTGCATCCTCGACGCCCGCTGGCGCGCGAACGGCGTCCTCCACGTGCTTGACGTCCTCAAGTGGAAGGGCCAGGACGTCGCCGAGTGCGAGTCCGCATTCCGGTATGCCCGCCTCCCTTCCCCTCCCTCCCTCCTTTCTCCGCTCATAATGCATACAGATTTTGGTGGCGCGACACACGCCTCGCGGAGCTCGCACAGACCAGCCCCCCGGCCCCGGTGCCGCACGAGGGCGGGGGCGGGGAGTACGAGTTCCCGTACCCGACGACGCTCGCGCCCGTTCCGTACCACACGGACACAACGCTCCCCGTGCTCCTCACACACGTCGTCCCACTTGCACGGGCATCACACACTATCCCTATCCCTGGGGCTGTGCGGCCGTTCAGCGTGGGTGCGGAGGGGATGGAAGTGGACGCTGCGAAAGCAGATGGCGGCGGTGGTGGGATGTGGGAGTTTGGGAAGTATGGGAGTGGGAAGGAGGCAGAGGCGGAGGTGGTGCCGGATGGGATTTTGTTGTATGTGAAGGAGGCGAGCTACGAGGCGGGGACGAGCCCGTTGAGTAGTTGGATTCCGATTCGGGGGTATGAGGGTGGGGTGGGGGAGGTGGAGGGGCCGTTGGATGTGTTTGAGAGGTATGTGTGTGTTTTTTTCACTCAGAGTGGGTGTGGGGAATGAAGGCTTTGCGTTTTTCTTGTTCCCTTAGGCTGGTCCAGAGGAGGTTGATGCGTGCACAGGGTGCGGTCGGCGTGCCGGGGGTGGATGTGGATATGGACATGTAAGCCTGGGGTTATGGGGATTTGGAGTGCTTCTGCCCTGGTGCATGGGGATGGCGCCCTATTGGAGGGTGAGGAGGTGTTGGCTGCTATGTTTTGCTTGTATTTGCTCTTATGATAATTGCAAGAATTTCTCTTCATGACGAATCAGATGCACGTTTTTCGGGGAGCACAAGGACGTGGTTATATCCGTAAACAACAGGCGGGTATCGATGTGCATCTGGGTTACCGAATAATTATATAGTACAAGTTACATGATCAGATCAACGAATATCGTTTCTATTTCGTTCGGATGTTGGTCAGGTCGTGCGAGGTACTGAAACGGAAGATAGCTACGTACCCGCAGACCGCTGCCCTTCAGCTGCAGCCATGGGACAACGAGGAGGAAGAGGCCCGCGACGATCCTGCGCGGCGACGTGAGAAAAAGCAGTTGGGCAAGGTGCAAGAGGAGGGACTTACGCAGCCTCGACACCGAAGGTTTGTAGAGCGCCGTGCTTGGCGGCCCATGGGACTTGGAAGTAGGCGACAGCGAAACCTAGAGCGCAGGAGCATAGTCAGCATCCCTTCCTTCCTCCGAGATATTATGTACATGCCTCCCAGTGTACGAGCCAGATTGATCAGCGCACTGACTTCTCCCTGGGTACGGTGCATTAGCCTCGAAGATGCGTATATACATATAGGATGGGAACAAACCTGGTGCTTGGGGAAACAGTCGTTCAGGTACGCGTACACCGCGACAGTGTTGATCATGATTGCGAGTTCAGCAATGCCCCAACCCATGATGACCGCACCTACGCTGAGGTGCTTCTGGAAGGACGCGCCGAGGACGAGGAAGCCACAGATGTACAGCGGGATCGCGATGTAGCAGGCCCTGTGTGCGGGGGAAAGGGGTGAGAGGACAGCGCTAGGCGGAGGGGTTTACATACCAGAGACGGTTCTCGGCCTCGAAGACGCCGTTGTTGCGCCGGATGCTGACGTTCATGATGTAGTCGTTCGTGTAGCGGCCGACGAGCTCGCCCAGGAGGACGGAGACCTGGGGGGGGGAGGGGAAGGGTGAGAGCTGGCTTAAGGGAGGAAAACCCATGGGCGCGTACGATGGGAGTTGCGTAGAGGCCGGCGATTATGGTCGCGTTGAACTCGTATCCCACCGGCGGGGCTTCGCCCAGAAACACGGCGTTGGTGACCTGTATGGGTCGTTGGTACCTCGATGAGGGTTAAGCACGAAGGAATGGTTACGTACGTTGATTCCGATACCGAAACCGAAGAGGATACCCTGGTAGGTAGCTTCATTAGTATCTGCAGCAGGAGACTCTAGCAAGCGACATGCCTCGAATAGTAAAACTGAGAGGACGTGCGGTCTCCAGATCACATGGAACTGCGACATGATGGCGGGTATCCATTTGGTCCGGTACTTGGCCATCTTGACGCCAGTGATGCCGACGAGCGTTTCGATGCGGTAGCGGAGACCGGTTGTGGGGCGTGAAGGGACGGGCTTGAGCGTGCGGTCGAACATTCTGTAGAAACGTCGTGAGCGGGTAACGGGCGTAAGGGAGGAAGGAGGGGTCTGTTACGTCTCTTCCATGAAGAATGTGATCATGAAGACGACAATTGCGGAGTAAATGCAGCCGATGCCGTACGACCATCTCCAGTTTTGGCGGGCAACGAGGAAGCCGAAGGCGAATGGGGAGAGAAATGGCGATATGATGAAACCCATGGTCCAGATGTTGAGCTTGGTTCGGTATTACTGCTGCGATGCAGGAGGGCAGATAGCGAAAGACGTACTTTACGAGCTTGGAGGTGGAAGGGATATAGGTCTGTGACGATATATAGACCCTTTGATGATGCGTGAGTTGTATTGTCAAGTAGAGACATCACCACGTACTGTGACCTGAGGCGCAGTTCTGAAGGAGAACGTCTTGTAAGTAGATATGTAAGGTGAATAAGCAGCTTACCCGAAGAATGCAGTTAAGCAGCGCATCGCTGGAGGCAGGTTGGTTCAGCTACTGCGTATCTCATCAAAGGCGAAGATGGGCATACCAGTGAACGTGTTTAGATTGGGTGCGAATGTTGCACCAATCAAGAAACCCAGAGCCAAAACCTTTTTCGGGTTTGAAATTCAGTGTCTGGTTTTTTATAGAGCTGGTGAAGCTCACCTGAGACCAAAACAACACGGGAAGACGTCCGTAGCGTTTGACAAATACGATAGCGACAACACCACCCGGACCTAAAGAATGATATATGAATATCCCGAGCTCTTATCAAGGGGAAAAGATGGACCCAGTAGAAATATACTCCAGCTACACCGTTTAGTCAGAACGTGGGACCAATGCTATTCAAGGGTTTCTCACTTTGACGTCAAGTTGTTAATCACCCCCGGGGTGGTGTTGTATTGCTTTGCTAGTGCAAAGATTGCGGCAATACCTGGATGCGGTAGTCAGTTTTGGTAGAACGGGGTCCGACGCGTCTTTCACCTATCCCAGAGTCAAAGTCCGGAACGATGGCAGCCAGGGTCACGATGAACAACAGAAAGTTCTTCCGGCGGTCGCTCCAGTTCTGGGGATCGAGGCCAGAGTCGTGTGGTTGGGGCCAGAGTACTTTGGTTCCATCAACAGAAAGCTTGAGTTTGGATGCTACGGCTTCGCCAAATTCAATCCTGGCCTCCCTAGAGAACGAGAGGGAATGTGAGGTCACGGTGGAGACAGTGGCTCAGCTAGTACGTACTCTGGGTCAATGACAAGTCGACCGGCGCTCTTTTCGTGGAAAGAATAGAGGTCAATGTCACTTTCTTTGGAGGGAGTCTCGCTGTGGTCCGGGGTTCCATGCTTCTCGACTGAGGGTGAGGACATGGTGACAACTGGTCAAGGACGGGGAGAATGTACACTGTAGTTGATCTCCAGTCCGATTGGTCGCGCAGTAAGCAAGCCGTGTCCAAACCGTCTCCTTTTCGAGCATTTCTCGTTAGCAACACCCCTAGTCACCTGGCCGTAATTTGCACATCTCACCAGCTGTAACCCCGCCCACCATGTGCCTGTGATGACCTGGGGTGCGTTTGTAGAACTTTGTGACGCGTTTAGCCAATCAAAAGAAGCGTTGACAGATGCTGACACATGGCTTACTTGCGTAGCTCAAATGATTCTTTCCGATGGTCCTTCATAACATCAATATGTATCAATCAGCGCTCACACCCTAGAGTCCTAGAGTCCTAGTAGTCTTGTTTTCTTGATCGCCATTTTGGCTGACGGGTCGATTCGGGCATTTCGGCGTATAACATAAGCTTAGTAGA
>JABCKH010000642.1:0-10647 GCA_018851285.1 Lyophyllum semitale | reverse complement strand
TTTTTTACATATGCTCGAAAATTTCCCTTGTAAGTTACCAATTAGTTACACCGACCGGAGTTTTATACGCAACCCTACAGTCCACTGCCAGTCTCCATATACGGCTCTATTCCTTCCTCCAACAATGACTGCCGTGACGAAGGGGTCGGTTTCCTACACTGCTATAATGCTCTTCTGGAGAACGGTTACTCAGATTTTTTTCCGGGAGATACGACCTCGCGGCGCGTTCAACATACCTCGTAATGGACCAGTAATATTTGTCGGTGCTCCGCACAACAACCAAGTACTTTTGGCTTATCTATTTGTCAGAATGCCTTGTTCAATGAGTTCATGATGTAGTTCCTTGACCTTCTTCTGACTTTGGAGGTGTATCGGGAAACACATCGCCATGTTCGGTTCCTCACTGCCGCGAAAAGCATGCAACGAAAAGCGATCGGGTTCTTCGCGCGACTCATGGACTGTAGTGAGTTTATAACTACTCATTTCACTCTGCATAGACTTTTTATAACACATAAAGTTCCTGTCGCTCGGGCTGCGGACTCGGTTTCGCCTGGCACAGGACGGATATGGCTTTCTCCTGATGATCCTTGTCTGGTCTTAGGTGACGGCACTCAGTTTCGCTCGGAATTCACGCCAAGAATGCAAATTGTGCTCTCCAAATCACTTGGCTCTTTGGTCGCCGAAGTGAGCGAAGTGATATCGGATACCGAGTTGAGAATCAAGCGAGAGTTTGGTGGCGACAGTGGCAAAGGAACGTCAAAGATTAGAGAAAGGGTGTCTGAGTTGCGCCAGGAAGGCACAATGGGGATGGAGTTCAAAAAGCTGCCATTTGTGGACCAACAAGAAATGTACCGTCATGTCTATCAATGCTTGAATGAAGGTGGAAGCATCGGCATATTCCCAGAAGGTGTGCGCATTTCGTCGGTGACTTTTGGAATGAGACTTAAATTTAAGCTTTTCAAGGCGGCAGCCATGATCGCACGGATCTGCTACCGTTTAAGGCTGGAGTGTCGATTATGGCGTTGGGAGCAATGGCGAATGACCCCAACCTCCAGGTCAAAATCGTTCCAGTCGGTCTATCATATTTCCACGCACACAAGTTCAGATCTAGGGCGGTGGTCGACTTTGGCAGCGCTCTTGACGTTCCTGCCGAGTATGTCGAAATGTTCAAAGCGGGAGGCACGCAAAAGAGAGAGGCAGTGGCTAAGTTCCTCAATCTCGTTTACGACGCATTGAAAACAGTCACAATCAGAGCTCCAGATTACGACACCTTGATGGTCAGATTTCCTCGACATGGGCTTCTGTGAAAGATGTTCACTGATCTCCCGCTGCCTCCACAGCTCATTCAAGCAGTTCGACGACTGTACAAAACACCTGGTCAACACCTAACACTTGGTCAGGTTGTAGAACTTAATAAACGTCTATTGGAGGGCTATGATCATTTCAAAGACGAACCGCGCGTGCAAAAGTTACGGACAGGGGTGCTCAAGTATAATCGGCTTGTCAGAGACCTTGGCTTACGCGATCATCAGGTATTACTTACCTCGTTCCTATCGTCTTCTATCCTCTGAGAACGTATTAGGTCCCGCGAGCCCAGAAGGCAAGCTGGAAGACTATGGGCTTATTGACCTACCGTATCGGTCTCCTCACGGTCTGGACGATACTTGCCCTTCCCGGCACTATTTTGAATGGACCGATGTTCATTTTGGCATCTTTGATCTCCCGAAAAAAGGCTAAAGGTGAGAGTCACATCTCCGGATCCATTGCCCCGCTTACCCGTTTTTTCAGAGGCTCTTGCTGCATCCGTCGTTAAGATAGCTGGGCGAGATGTCCTTGCAACCTGGAAGATCCTGATTTGCCTTGGTGTCGCACCAGTGCTCTATACATTCTACGCGTTTCTCGCCACCCTCATTGCAATCCGAGCCAGAGCTCCTCTCAAATGGAGGGTTGCAACTCCATTCCTCGTTTTCGTTGCGTTGCCTTTCATGAATTATGCAGCTCTCAAGTTCGGTGAAGCTGGTGTGGACGTTCTCAAGTACGTAGTTGTTGTCAACTGGATGCGAATTTAACTTAAACAACCTTTAGGTCTTTGCGACCCCTGATCGTTGCCTTGATTCCTGGGCAACAACGATCACTCGACAAACTCAAAGCAATCAGAGTTGAACTTTCTAACGAAGTAGCTGATCTCATCAACGACTTCGGCCCCAAATTATACGACGATTTTAACGAGGTGCGTTCCTCAACCTTCATACGTCGACAATCTTTACTCAGGGGAAACTACAGTGGCGCATTCTGGTTCCTTCTGCCAGCGTACCCCCATCAACTGGAACTCCCGGGATATGGCGTCGAAAGAGTAGTATAGGCGCAGTCGATGCCCAAGGTCTGGGTTTGACACACCCAATGACATGGATTGATGAACGCCTGTTCGGTTGGAGTCGTAGCGCCAAACGGGGAACCAGTGCATGGGGTGGTTTTTCTGCCGATGAATCTAGCCGCCTAGGGACACCTGACGAGAGTGACGAGGAGGACACTGGCGACTACGACAACGTTGTTGGAGTCATTCCTGCAGCGGACGAACCTACAGCCAGTCAGAAGCCGAAGATTCACCAGAGCTCGTACGCAGATCTGCAAAGACTACGGCTTTCGCCATTTTCACACACACCAGAATCATTAACGGTACCAAGAGCTGCGGACTCGCTAGTCGTTTCTCCGACGGGTGAGGAGGGTTTACATCTTCGACAAGTGCACCGAACGCGGAGGCAGAGCCTATCAGACTGTGTCTCCGTTACACGGCTTGCAGCAGAGTGATCAGGCCCCTCATCTTCAACCTGTCAACAGTACTTCCTTCTCTGAAAGACGGCAGGTCCATCTCCAGCGTTCCTGGCCGGCATTCACAATGCCCTTCCCGAGACAGTTGTCGTTCTCGTCTACGCTACTCTAGGCTCTGTTCCCCCTCGCTCCTCGCTACCCACGTAGATCTCAGATGCTACGGTGTTTCGATATATAACGGCGTCCGCTCCCTGTAAGCTCCCGTAAGCCTATACCAATCTACCACATCCATTAGAGCGACATGCTGTACAGAGAACCTATGATCCAACTCTTGTAGCTGGCCATGTGCATGCCAAGTGCATGCATCATTGTACTTAGTGTGGATGTACACAGACCTACGCAGAACGGCAGCAAGTTACCGCTGACTGTGCAGAATGACGTCTCCAGGCCTATCTAGCGACAAGTTTTGCTTCTGCAGTCTTTCCCCGAAAGTTACTTTTTCTGTGAACAACACATGATTCCTTGGCGTGGGAATACTTGGAGTGACGTTTTCCATCGCCCGGCTCGAGCGGTACAGATCGATTATCATCTGTTATAAGGTCAGCTACCGGAGACTACTCGAGCGGTCCCGAGAAGAAACATACGGGCCCCGTACAACATACACCATACACGGCATATCATCCCGCTATTCAAATCTGCCACCTATCGCCAGTCAACGAAGGCGCCACATCTTGTCAGCAATGCTATCTCCTATGTTCCTTTGGTAACCTTACAACTGAGCGCTGTCTGTTGAACTATCAGTCTCCAGTGCGCTAGAATGTCTCTTCCCATGATACGATTGATTCGAAGCTTGACAAGTCATCTGTTCCGCCTGGTCATGTTAAGGATCCCTCCGCTTTGAAGCTTGAGCCATTTTGTGGGCTATTTATCCGCGGTACCCCCCAGCTCTCGTTAAAAGCGCCCATGAGCATTGCAACGCATGATGATACCATACGCGTGGTGTATCCTCTGAATCCTCCGCCTGACCATCGAGGAGCTACTCTATATGTGCGAAGCCATGGTCACGGTGGAGTCAGTCGATGGTGTCCCGCATGCATAGTACGACGCTCGACACCTCGTGTAATCAGACATGACCAGGGTTTGTCGAACAACATAGCAACACAGTCGATCGAAGGACAAGCCATCTTCAATTCAGTCTTCTTCCCCATAATACGATTGATCGAAGCTCGACAAGCCACCTGCCCCGCCTGGTCATGTTAACGATCCCTCCGCTCCGAAGCTCGAGCCAATTTTTTTTTTCGATATGGGCTATTTATCCGCGGTACCTCCAGCTCCCGTTAAAAGCGCCCACTTTTGGTTACAAACCCACAATCCTGAACTTCGCTAAAACGGAAAATGCGGTTCACATTGCTCACTGTAACGCTATCCATTGCTCTTGCAAATGCCCATCTCGCGGCATTCAACAAGGGCATGTATTGTCTGAACGTATGTCAATTATTCTACTTTCTCAAGTATCTGTATTCATGGTCAATTTAGGGCAACCAAGCCGGAGTCATCAACCAGGACTCGAACGCCCCTGTCAACCCGTTGTACGGGCTTACCAAGAGCCAATGGTGGTGTAAGTTCATTGTATTTTATCATGAATTTCCAAGCTAACTTGGTTTCCAGTCCATCATTATGACAATGTAAGGATATCATCGTTGGGGATGCTCCTCGTCTGACCCATCTGGTTAAATACTACAGTGTGACCTTTTCCCGCCTAAGGCTGGCGACTTCCTCGAGATGTACGTTTTTCCGAACCATCACAAGAAACTCTCTTTTTTGACGTCTACAAAAGCCCGGCTGGAGGGTCCTTCACGGTCGAGATCGCCACAAATCAAGCTTTCACTACTTTCTCGTACGGTGGAACAAGAGTCGGCGAGTGGGTCGATGGTACAGCCCACACCGGTTTCTACGTATGTTAATTTCGCTTCCTACTTGTTGAACTGAATCTCATCTGCTTCTGGCATCCAGGCCAGTCCTGAAGGCTGTATCTACAACCCGAACAGTGAGTCTTAGAATGAAGCGCACCGTTGATCCCTGGTTAATGTTTCCCCTTTATCGCAGTGCACACCCAGAGCGAGGCCATGGCAGCTGGCACAGCATTCGCCATCTCCTACCAGGTGAGGATCGCTCGTCGCAACCCATTGGCGTATCGAGCTCACATCTAGACAGTCAGATATCACGAAGGTTACACCGGATAACCTCGCCGTGTTTAGCGTTCGCTACAAGTGGGTATTTTTATTTTTATTTTTGAAAACGTTTCCAATATCCTTCAAGCACACCCTGGAGACGCCTCACCACGTACTCAGTCCCGGCAGCCCTCCCTGCGTGCCCTCCTGGTGGCTGTATTTGTGCTGTGAGTAATGATTATCAACTAAAGTCTTGACAGACTAATCTGACTCCGTTTGTAGTGGGGCTGGGTACGCAGATATTATTTTTTGTTACTGTAGTCATTGACTAATCATCGCAAATACATCCACAGGTCCCCAACGGGTAAGTCATGTCCCCACTCTTCCAAGATTCTCTCTCTGACAGCTCTCCCGTTCCCTCAGTTGCGGTCAACCCAACATGTACATGCAAGGCTTCAAGTGCAGAGTCAACGGCGCCACCAGCACTAGACCCGTTGCCGTCGCCAAGCCGCCCGTCTGGTGCGAGGGAAACGCCGGTGCGTGCACCAAAGGCGCGAAGCAGATGATCTACTGGAACCAGGCGGACGGGAACAACATCGCAGTGTCTGGCGTTGACCTTTCCGGCAGGAACAAGTCCCCGGCGTACAACAACAAGTTGGGCTTCCCAGATGGTATGTGCTGCTGCTCCTTCGGTATTTCTAAGTGATAAAGCTGACCCCGGTCGCGCACAGGTGCCCAAAACGATATCTTCGCTTGAGCTATCCAAGATCGATGGGCGCGCATCATACATGACAGGAGTTACAGGGCGCGTACCGGCCTACTTGCCTTCAAGATTTTTAAAGTTTATACTATTGTTGTTACATATCGTCTCGCTTTTGTATTGCTTCTTTTATTTAAAAAGGATTTGTCTAGTCATTGTGAACTCGCTGAGGGCGATGTTTCTGTTACTAGGTGTTGTCGACAATGGAAGGACTGATGGGCCAAATAACGGGTTGCCAATGGCCATCATTTGGCCATCCATGATCACTCCTCATGCCCATCCTCCTCCCGTTCTACGGCAGCTGTTCGACCCTTTCACCATTACAGTCTAATACGCTATACACAAAATTCTACCTTATGACAACTCTTGCTCCCACACGAAGCGCGAATTTTTTTGCGGCAGGTCACTGGGGGGAAAGGCACTGACAGTAAAAACCAGTCCAACAACCCAGAACGGTCGACCACTATCGAGCGAATTCCTCGATCCAAATGGCTTCTTCAAAGCTTGTCCCAGATTGTCAGACATTTTGAAATCCCTTCTACTAATCTCACGAGTCATCTTTTCCAGATTCAGGTCAATTGATTAGTAGAGGCTCGGGGATCTTTGGAGTCATCCCCTCGAATACCCTCGAATACCCTGCTTGTCCCGGAAGGTGGAGGCCGTTCCGGAACTTCGTCCATAGTGCAATGGTTGGAGGCTGTCCGGGTAAAATTATTCATCCCGTCTGACCCTGACTGTGAACCCCCGCCAAAGACCGTCAATGTCATGATATCGCAGGGCATACAAGTACTCCAAAGCCTTCGGCATTGTATCCGCACCAGCTGCGGTCTATTTGCGATTGCGCAAGTCTTTCTCTTCGGCTGGCTTTTGCGCCATCATTTACGCGTCCAACCTATGTGTTCTTGGTTCTCTCGTTTCTCTGGAGTCTGCATTGGTAAAATATTGTGTCGTACCTATTGATCTCTCCGGTTCCCTGCGTTTACAATTTGTGGTGTTCTCGCAGGATCAGATGCTGATGGGTAGAATTTGAACGTCTACTAATCTGCTTGGCGTTCTTATATTTTGTATACGCTCCCGTCCTTGATAGGTTAGTCCTCTGTTGTATTTTTTTGCGATTACCAGAGAAATAACTGAGAGTAATATAGCGTGAGTCACAGGGCCGACCATGGGACGGAGACCTCGGTTCATGCTTAGCCTTGTCTATTATGAAATGCCTAACCCTGACCTTCGAGGAGCTACGCTGCAAGGCCGTTACATCCCGCAGGTACAATTTGCTCCCGGTTCGATCACTGACTCAGAATTAATGCCACCCCACGCAAGCCATTATTATGTGAGTTATGATTGTATGTTCACCGGGGGGCACGAATGGAACATTGTTAGCGCAGAGAGCGATTGGCATGCGAATAATTTCACAATTGATCGAGGAAACTGACAGGCTTGGGGTGATCTTTCTTCAAGTCTTCTTCCCATGCGGCCAAGTGGTCCGTCCAAGTAATTATATCTTGCAAATCCCTCCGCTTCGAGCCTATCAATCAAACTTATTCAATATGGACTATTCATCCAGGGTTAGACATCACAGGCTTGAGCTATTTTTGCTTTCAACATGGGCGATTTATCCCGTCCGGGTACCTCCAGCTCTCGTTAAAAGCGCTCACTTTCCTTTGTACAAACCCACAATCATCCATTCAGCTCCCTCAAATCAACAATGCGGTTCACATTGTTGACTATAACTCTATCATCCATTGCCCTTGCAAATGCCCATCTCGCGGCATTCAACAAGGGCATGTATTGTCTGAACGTATGTCAATGGTTTGATTTTCCAAGGATCTATGTTCATCGGCTACTTTAGGGCAACCAAGCGGGAGTCATCGACCTGAGCTCGAACGCTTCTGTTCAACCGTTGTACCAGCTGCCTAAGAGCCAATGGTGGTGTGCGTTTTCTTCTATTTAATCATGAATCCCCAAACTAACTCGGTTTCCAGTCCATCATGTGAACAATGTAAGGATATCGGCGTTTCAGGGTGCTTTTTACCTGACCCATCTCATTGAACATCGCAGTGCGACCTTTTCCCCCCCAAGGCTGGCGACTTCCTCGAGATGTAAGCTTTTTCGAACCATCACATAAAACACCCCTTTTTTGACATCCACAAAAGCCCGGCGGGGGAGTCCTTCACGGTCGAGATTGCCGCAAATCAAGGCTATACTACTTTGTCGTACGGTGGAGCACGTACCGGCGAGTGGACCGATGGTACAGACCATACTGGTTTCATCGTATGTTACTTCCGCTACGATATACTTGCTGAACTTAAATCTCATCCGCTTCCTGCGTTCAGCGCACTCCCGACGGCTGTCTCACCAGCCCTAACAGTGAGTCCTAGAATGATGCTCTGATTAGATCCCTGGTCGACTTTTCCCCCAGTCCACACCCAGAACGAGACCATGGCATCTGGCACAGCATTCGCCATCTCTTACCAGGTGAGGGTCGCTTCATGCAACCGATCGGCATGTTGAGCTCACATCTTGGCAGTCGGACATCACGAAAGTTACGGAGGATAACCTCGCCGTATTCACCGTTCGCTACCAGTAAGTACCTATATTCTTATTTTAAAAATGATTCAAATATCCTCCCAGCACACCCTGGAGGCGCCTAGCCACGTACTCGGTCCCGAAAGCCCTTCCTGCGTGCCCTCCTGGAGGTTGTATTTGTGCTGTGAGCGATGATCAACACAATAACTAAAGTCTCGGTCGACTGACGTCCCTTTCTTTACAGTGGGGCTGGGTATGCAGATATTTTCTTTTGTGGTCATAATATCCACTGATAATCACCGATACATTCACAGGTTCCCAACGGGTAAGCCCCATTTCCAACTTCCCCAAGATTTCCTCTGACATACTTCCTATTCCCTCAGCTGCAGCACTCCCAACATATACATGCAAGGCTTCAAGTGCAGAGTTAACGGTGCCACTAGCACCAGACCCGTCGCTGTCGCCAAGCCGCCCGTCTGGTGCGAGGGAAATCCCGATGCGTGTACCAAGGGCGCGAAGCAGATGATCTACTGGAACCAAGCGGACGGAAACAACATCCAGGTGTCCGGCGTTGATCTCGCCGGCAGCCCGAAGGCCCCGCCGTACAACAAAAAGTTGGGCTTCCGCGATGGTGTGTGGTTTCTTTTGGTCGGGTTAGGTGGGCGATGTTGACTCTGGTCGCGCACAGGTGCTCAGAACGATATCTTCGCGCGTCATGGTTGACAGGAGTCACAGCTCGTACTGACATACTTAGGGTTGCCTCCCGCTGTTGGGGAAATGTAGCGTATTGTTGTAGTCATTGATGTTTTTCAACATGAGGACTTTTCGTTTCGCACCATACTGGCAGTAACGGCTGTTCTATTTTTCTACTGTGACCAGCGCTTCTGGTAACTTGGAAATTTAGTTCCGAAAGCCTGATTGGCACCAGCTCACTGGAATTTGTCTTGCTCCTTACAAGTGTTTCCATGCTTTCCCCTACAGCCAACTTCGAATGACCAAGGTAGGGGTCTTCCGAAACTGCTCAATTCAACACCTTAAATTAGTCTGTCCAGCGCGAGCAGTGTTTGGCTTGATAACATGGATGAGGACAAGGATTAGTATGTGGAACGACGATTGAGATGACATCAACGCACCGTGTACTATCCTGTTGAGCCACGATGATGTCGACACGGAATCGGACGGGACGGTGGCGTAGCACATTTCTGTAGACATGCTTAACCAAACACGTTAGCCTAGGGTTAGCCCATCGTCAGACCGATACTTTCCAATATGCCCATGGCGTGACAGATAATGTCAACTTTCAGAATACTGTACTCATACGACCAACTCTTCGTGTAACGTGTAACGCTTGGTCATGAAGTGAAGACTTTTTGGGTATGTAACGCGTAACAAATGGGTTTGAAGAGCGTTACAAATCATATTTCGGGGTCAAAAATTAAAAAATTTCCTCCTGTGGTAGTTTGGCGCGAAAATTTGATAGATCCATGAAGAGTTTTCAAGAAAAATTCCTCCGGTAACGCACAAAATTTCGTCATGAAGAGATAAAAAGGTCGATATTTTTGGTAACGCGTAACATTGGGCGAAGAGTTGGTCGTATGAGTACAGTAGATCCATTATCGACATGAAGGCCTCCGCAAGTGGTGACTGTCGAAAACTGAAGGTGATGCCAGACAACGATCACTCGAGTTTTATTCGACCATCATCAGCAGCCTGCCAGTGCGCGTCACAGCGGCAGATGCCTGCTTAGATACGCCCACGCGATATCCCCGACTCTCTTACGTAAGTAAGAGAGAAGGGTTCTGTACCATTCAAATGGGACTTTGGCCTGCCAACGCCAAGTGACACGTGATTTGGATTATGTTAACAGTTCTCACACAGCCACCGCGACTGCGGCGCCGCTCGCCGCCGCTCGCCGCCGCTCGCCGCCGCTCGCCACCGCTGCGCTCGTGCAACTTGTTCTTATACTCTCATCAGTTCATCGCTGTCACATCTATTAGCTATTATTCTGGACTTACGCAACCTCTGTCTCAAACTCAATTGTGAACTACCACGTCATCCGTGCACTACCACGCATATCTTTGGTGAACTACCACCGTCTTACGACGTCATCCGTGCACTACCACGCATATCTTTCGTGAATTACCACCATTTTTGAACATTTCTTCTGTCGCTCTATGGCATTTCCTCTGCATAAACTCCCTTGTGTTGTACCCTGGGTTTGTAATGATACTTTGGGCAGTCCGACAGATCGTGCTCTTAATCTTTTGCATTATGATGCTCTCTATCATCCAGATCTTCATTCTGATATCTTTCATATGGCTGATTCAGTTTGTGATTGGTTGACCAGCATATTCAGCACCTCTTCAGCCGATTCTTTCCGCTTCCTTGTAACTTTTGGTGAACTAGGTTTCACCGTGTGTA
>JABCKH010000641.1:0-10660 GCA_018851285.1 Lyophyllum semitale | reverse complement strand
GTAGGTAAGTATGTAACAATGGAAAAGAAGGAAAAGAAAAGTATATACAGCGCGGAACAGTAGTTCCCCTGACAGAAGCAGTCAAATTTCGGAATCGGCAGGTAGCCGATTAGCACCGTTGCATGGGAGGAGACCTCGCGCCGAGTATCCTTCGATATGTTTCCAATGGTCAGGTATACAGGCCATGCTGACTGGTCCCCACGAAAGTTTGAAAGATGTGTTTTATCTGACGAGATGATCAGAGGTGCCACGGTTACTCCTTCCGGGAGACATTTCTGGAAGGGGTGAGGGTCCAGGTGAGCAAAGCAATTTAAAATCATCACGACAACTTACTTGAATCTCCCACCACCATTTAGCAGTCCACATCTCGTTGATGACTTGAGTTTTGCCATTAGGATCTCCGAAAATGCGCTCAGGTGCGTATTTCATGACTTCACGGAAGGCAGGATTGCCCATTAATTCCTCGACACATGCTACAGGGTCACGATACCACAGCTCAACAGCTTCGCGGCGCATGGTTGCTCCTGATGAATCCTTCTCGTAGTCCGGCATGTTTCCCTCCACCTCCATATCTACGCATGACCACGAGACACCACCAGGAAGGCTGTCAACTTTATCCAGGAACTGGTTTTTATTTTCAAAAGACGGCTTCGAACGAACCGAAATCTGGAGAAGAGGTGAGGTGATCGTTTGATTGAGTTTACCGGTTACTCACGATTTCCAGCTTTAAAAATGATTCAGCCGCGTTATGGCCCACATTTTTGATTAACCACTTCGCTAGCTCCCATTCCGCGTCGTCTTTAAATGGCCCCAAAACCTCTGCACCTTGCAAGACCTGGTCATCCCTGATGGTTTCGAACGATGTTTTCCCATTGCCGATGGGTCTTCCAGCGCCATGAATTGCCGGAAAGGACTCTTTCCAGTATTTCCTTGGTGCCTCAATGTCTTCGACCTCAACAATTCGAGGAGGTATGGCATCGGTGTCATCTTCGGCATCCTCAACATCGGATTGGGAATTAGCGTCATCTGGAGCATCCACTATTGGTTCAGGGTCCACAGCCATGTCACAGGGATAATCCTCCTGTCCACTTGGCTCTTCAGCAGGTGATGGTCCCTGGGCTGGTAAGCCTTGCTGTTTTTGGACCCGCCGAGCTCGCAGGACTGACGCAAATTGAATTGTGAAAGATTTTCGACATGCAGGTGCTTGTTGCTGGTGACGTCGGACATCCGCAGAGGAACCAAACGCCAGTTGACAGTACTGGCATTTTGCCATTGTAAGGGAGAATTTTATATGCCGGAACGTGAAGGTGGCTGACGAAATTGTGACTGAAGGATCTCAAAGTCCAGCTGCGATCACGTGGCTCCGCTCTTTTTTTTTTCTTTCTGAGTCTCACTGTGACTCTTGCATTGACCAATGCCACCTGAACCCACTCAACAGCAAACCAATAGGTTTGCTCCGTTGGATGCTGCTCAAACTGCTCGATTTACAGCTAATCAACCTCGCCAATCTGGCCGTGGTCATCGAGAGGCAAAAGAAAACGAAGGCTTAATAGCTCACAGTAAATGGGTCTTGTCCTCGTTGGTTCAATGCTTATTGTCATTGATAGAAACCCGGATATCAGAAAATGCCGCTAAAGCTGCCAAAGCCAAAGCTACCCGACAACGCAATGCTCAAGCTGCTGCTGCTGCCCTTGCTGCCCAAAATTCTGGCGACAACACCATGACAGTGGTGCACCCTGTGCCACCCGAACCATCACGATCTCAAGTTCCAACCAGGCAGAGTCAGCAGCACGTCCAGCTACCAAATTCTTTTGGGCCGGCCACGCCGCTACCCTACAGACAAAGGGATTGGATGGACCCCTCGACAGCACAAACACCTGCAGTGCGGAGCCCAGCTCTCCACATTCCGCTCCCCAGAAGTGGTTTTACGCAAGGCCCACACCATCATTCATCTATTTTGGCACCACCACATTCACCATTTCTGCAGGCCACTCCTCAAGATCAAGTCGTGGCTTCTTCTCAGCTTCTGACCGCTAGAAGCTCGCAACATCAAGCACTCTTTGCTGGGGATCTGCAGCAACAACCCGCCAATTTCGATTTTGACTTTTCACACAGCACATATGGCTCGGGCTCAGCACCCTATCTCGAAAGTGCGTGAACATATAAGGCCTGCGAGAACGTTAACAATGGTTGGTCATTTTACAGCCAGTCAACTTCTATCATTTCATCAAGCCACTTCTCAACCACCGGAAGAAGAGGATCAGGAGGATAATGAGAGTGTCCATGCTGAGGAAGAACCGTGGTCGACTGTCCATGACCATAACTATGGAGATGGAAGCACAAACCTCGATGAGCCCTTTGATGAGATGTTTGGATCAGCACTTAATGTACGTGCTGTCCTCATGGTGATTTCTATGCTTACGATACCTCAGGTGACAATTCGCCCTGTCGAGAACATACGTCGCACCAAGCAAAATTCGAAGAAACGAGCATCTTCCACAGAGACAACGGTCTCTCGAACGGTCAATCTAACCCTTCTTTAATGGCATCCGAACTTATCCTTTCACTGGCACAGCACGTCACACCCAACATCAGATCAAATGTTGACAATTTGGACGTTGACAATTTGGACGTTGACTTGGATGATGGCGATCTGGATGGTCACACTTCAGAGGCCGACATTCCAGTCAAGTAGCCACGCCCGTCGCGTGGAATCAGCCATTTTGCTGGGACCGAAAAGCGAATCGTGAATGTCGCGTACGAGTTCCTCAAGGAGGCTATCACCCTAGTCCAACCATTTCCCTTAACCAAGGAAGAATCAAAGGCTAAGTCGGCTGATATTCTGGATGATGAGTCCTACCAGATGGCTTTACTAGCCTGGGAGAACGCATGTGCCAAGATCAATGCTGACCGTGAGCCCACTTTGGAAAACTTACTTCGTGTATGTACTCCGTATCACTTGTATCACTACTCAACCTATCTCAAACAGATCCGTGACCGCTTTTCGACGTACCGCGGCAAGATTAAGGAACAAGCAAGGCCACTGGTCGTGGTAACCTACGGCTTTGTCTCGCCTACCTCGCTCACAAAAGCTACTTCCGAAATGGTTTCAAGAACCATAGATCAGAACCAGGACCGTGTTAAGGCGATCCGCAAATCATTTTGGAACACTGTAAGCTGACCATGCTTTCTTTTGTGCGGTGTTTAATGTGATGTATGGCAACAGCATCCTCCAGCAAATGTTCAACATATGTTGGTTTGGAGAAGGTGGTATGTTTCGGCCGAAGTTTTTCTCTGGGAAGACCATGGTGCCGTTAGAAACCATTGCGTTTATCATCACAGCGGTATGTATGCCGCTTCCGATGATGTTGATTGTTGACCTTTATAAACATGAAATAGATTGAATGTGTGATCAATGAATGGAAGACTGGCCAACACATTACGACAAAATTTGATGCCCAGATCTACCGCCCTATCTATCGCGAGCACCTTCGAATCCTCAAGCTATGGAATAGCTTCTCTGCCAAACAGACCGAAAATCTGACTGTTCAGCTGCAAGAGAACATGCTTCGTAACACAAGGTATATTGTTGTACTCTCCTAGGTTCTTTTTTCTGATATTTTTTGTTTCGCAGAGCATGCTCATCGACACCGGAAGAATCAGACATAGAAGAGCCCGTCGACAATGATACATCCACCTTGATGGCGATGTTCCAGGCCAACCAATCAGGACTGGCCAATCCCTCAGCCTCGAGCCCTCCGCCTGTGTAGCTTGACTATCTGTATACCTTTTATACCTGATTACGATACACATTGCAATGATATGGAATCTACGCTCCCCAAATAATAAATATGCGATCCAAATTTAAATTGCCTGATTATGTGATACAACCTGCTTGGCCACGAGCCACTTGCTGAGACAGCGCTGCGTCTGTAGGACTCAGTAGGACTTTTTGCCTACTGTCCTACAGCACTACCCTGAATCTGTAGACACGACTGACTACCGGCACCTCAATAAAGGGGTACATGGCTACGGGACTACGGGACTACACAGCCCTACCACGTGCTAACATGAGAGGGTCATTTTCCAGATGACTTGGAGAGGACATCCGATCTGGTCACGTGGTGACAAATTTCGCGGCGGCTCGCCTCTTGCTCGACGACCACGATAACGACGCACGGCCTTTGCGCCCGTCAGCTACCATGCTGACAACATACTTACACCAAACATGTAGGATATCTCCAAACATGTTGATGTTTGGCGGAACATGGATGCAGTCATGTTCGAACATGTCCAATTTTTCCCTGACTTATGCCCCAGTATTTGTGCCATACGTGGGTAATATCGCTATCACTATCGCACATGCATCATTGCCTGAGTATCGCTGAAATACAGATCCTCATATTCGAACATTGCCGACCTTAGGATACCTCGACTTTAGCGAGCCTAGCGAGGACATGTACCGCTTTTAGAGGTAATTGAGAATTGTCTCTACACCATTAGTATCATCATCGCTCACGAAACATCTCGGCATCAGAACCCGCGCTCGATGTCCTATGGCATGATCAAAGCACCATTGCTCCTCTAATACAAGTTATGCCGGATGATCTGTGGGGGGTAAGCGCTCTGACAGCTGTGGTCGTGGGTGGGACGGGCTCGGGATGCTTGGTGTGTCCCTTACGGTTAATTTTCTTGAAGAATATCTGTTGCTGACTCCTTCCCACCCCGCTATCCTGATCGCACTTCATCAGAGCACTGCAAGAAAGCGACTGGCCAAGATTCCATTATTATGCACGCAGGATCCGACGCTTTGGTCATACGTCGAGGCATCGACCGATATCCATTCACGAAACAACCCTCAAATCCCTGATCTATTACTGTCCTTCCCATCCCTTACTCCCTAACCTTCGTGCATTCCACTCCAACATTGCCGAGACCCAGGTGTGGCCAAGACCAATCCAACTCGTATTCGCCCTTCTCCGTCCAACCATCACAGAGCTCTCTCTATCATTGTCGTGGTATGGACCCAAGGAGCTCCATGAGATGATTGAGGTTCTCTCGTCTGTGAAACACATGTGCCCGAGGCTTTCGTCCCTTAAGCTTCGCACGATTGGGTTGTAAGAAAGATCTGATTCATCTGAATGTACTTTACCATGCGATCGAACAGCTTATTTGTTCCCTTTACGACCTCGAATCGCTCGACATCATGCTTTATAGCATGATTCCTGGTATAATCCACCATCTCGGTACTCTGACTCGGCTCCGTAGTTGCATAACGATTCAGATTCCACCCGATCTGACCAGCCTTCAACTTCGAAATCTGTTCACAACGGCCGGTGGGCGGTTTCCCCGCCTTCGCTCCCTAAAGTTTTATATCCCAACCTTGGAGCAGGCAGCGGGGGTCGCAGAGGCATTGCAGTGTCCTCTCGAATACTTTGCTGTGGAGGTTTTGGCGGACGGACTGTCCACTCAGCCGCTCTCATCCCTCGTGAAATTCATCCGATCTCTTCGTCAACAGCATTGGATCTCGTCACTGACAAATCTGAGGTTTTCTGTGCCCGCCACCTCAACAATAGAAGGCGAGCTCAAAACCGGCTCTATTCAGGATGCCCTCAGATGCCTCTTTTCACTCCAAGCGCTCCAAATGCTCTACATCCACTTTTACTTCTCCGCTGAATTGGACGACGATTGGCTTGCGGATGCAGCGATGGCGTGGCCCCATCTCGGATGGCTCGAGCTCGCTTTAGGCGGAGGTCCTCGAATGACGCTGGCGGGCCTGATCCCCCTAATCCGACACTGTCCCAAGCTCTACCACCTTTCGCTTTCGTTCGCTGCTGCACCATTCAACCTAGAGCTCCTCCAGCCCGGAGTTTCTAACCTCGCGATAACAGAGTTGCGCTTGAGGACGTGCCCGATTGTGGCACCAGTAGGTGTCTTCCAATGCCTGGCGGTCATGTTACCCAACTTGATATCGATAAAGTCCTGTCAGTTTGAGTCACATCAGGGATGGGAAGACTGGGAGAGAGTCCAGGACTTGCTGAGAGAAAACCGGGTCCGGGACTGTAGCGCCAGTGTAAACGCTTAACTTGTGATCCGGGTGGACCGTTCATAATGGCTGATAGGTTTGTTGGGGACGTGAAGTGTTCGGAACTTCAGGTTTCGATGCAATCGAAGGAGCGGAGACCTGTTTATTAGCATCGTTGATAAAATACTTGCCATTTGGCTTTTGGTAATGGGATACTAGTACCGCCGACCGACTAGGACCAGACGAGCTTACCGGCCCGTTGCCCAGCTTGATTTCCACTGTCTTCAAAATTCAAATGTCGACTATGTTGTCAGTCAATGTCAGGTGCACATCTAACGCGCTAAGACGCGTCCTTTACTCACGTGGGCCCATTTGATGCTTCGTCAAAAATTCGAAGCTGTTGGCCTTTTCGCAGATGCATCATTGCTTGAGCGTCGCTGAAATCCAGGCCCTCATTTTCGAACACTTCCGACCTGAGGATATCTCGACTCTGGCAGGCTTAGTGAGGACATGTACCGCTTTCAAAGGTCACTTGATCGTCACTTTTTTCTAGTATCATATCTCACGAATGGCGGTATCAGAAACCGCGCTCGATGCACTATGGCATGACCAAAGCACCCTTTCTCCTCTGATACAAGTTATGCCGAATGATTTGTGGACGTTGGAAAATAAGATAGATGGCACCCCGCTGTACATCTTGGTACGTGCTCAAAGTTGATTTTAATGCCTAGCCTAGTAAGGGATCGATTCTGTTTCTAACCGTCCTAACTCCATAGCATTTCGTCCGAGCACTGGAGGGAAACGACTGGCCGAGGTTCGACTACTATGCACCTAGGATCCGACGTATAGGGTATACCTACAAGCATGGAGCACTATTGACTCATGGAACGGTCCTGGAATCCCTCAGTTCCCATCGTCCTCTCCATCCACTACTCAAAAATCTTCGCGCACTCCGCCAGCATCGACATGGTCCCCTGTTGCCACGATCAATCCGATTTTTGTCTAATTTTTTCAGTCCAGCAATCACCGAGATCTCTCTATCAATGGAAGCAATTGAGTTGCTTAAAGACGTATGCGACCTTCTTACATCCGTGAAACAGCTGTGCCCGGCGCTTCGTTCCCTTACGGTGGAGAGACAGCTCAGGGAGTTAAATCACCCCCAACTTATCCTTGCAGTCGAACAACTCGTTTGCTCCCTTTCCCACCTCGAATCGCTAAATGTTAAAATTCCGAATGTCGTGACGCACGCCATGCTCCATCATCTTGGGACCCTTCCTAACCTTCGTTCAAGTTGCATGAGAATGCACATCCCACCAAATCTCACCATCCACCAACTTCGAGAGCTGTTCGCAACAGATCGCGGGCGGTTTCCCAAGCTCCGCACATTCAAATTTTATACTGCAGCATTGGAGTTGGCAGCAGATGTGATAGAGGTATTACAGTGTCCTCTGGATTACCTCAGGCTGGCTGTTATCAGGTCCGGGTACAGCTTATCTCCTGAACCGCTTTCCTCCCTCATGAGGTTCCTTGCAACTCTCCGCCGACACCACTGCACCTCGACACTAACACACCTAGAGTTACTTTGGTCCGTCGTAAATCTAGATGGAGAACTTGTGCCCGGTTCTATTCAGGAA
This sequence comes from Lyophyllum semitale, assembly GCA_018851285.1. NCBI lineage: Eukaryota > Fungi > Basidiomycota > Agaricomycetes > Agaricales > Lyophyllaceae > Lyophyllum > Lyophyllum semitale. Next base: position 3,001 of record JABCKH010000641.1, on the reverse strand, counting down.
GCATTCAAATCCCTGTTTACATTCCAATCACTCCGGAAGCTCCATATTTACGCCCCAGGCTGTCACGATCAATTGAGTGATGAGTGGATCGAGGGTGCAGCGAGGGCATGGCCCCATCTCGAACACCTCCACTGCTCTTTCCGGGGACCTTCTCGAATCACATCCGCGGGCGCCTCTTCGGTCACACATCCTCGGACATTGGCAGGTCTCATCCCCTTGATTCAACACTGTCCTGAGCTCAACTATCTCGTGCTTTCCTTCTCTGCTACGCCATTTGACTTGGACCTCCTCCCATCCGGGGTCTGTAATCTCGCGATAACGAGCTTGATCCTGTTGGACGTCTGCCCGATCGTCGAACCAGAGGGCGTCTTCCGATGCTTGATGGTTATGTTTCCCAGCTTGAGGTCAATACAATGTGATTTCATTGGGTCGCAGCAGGAAGCCAAAGATTGGAATACAGTCGAGGATTTATTGAAAGAAAGGTGTCTGTCCCGTGAGACGGTGTAAACACTTATGTCATGACCCAGGTGGATCGTTCGTTATGCAATTGATGGAGTGGAAAAAGCTTAGGCCGATTGCTGGTGTGCGGGCATCTTTTGGACTCAGGGTGTTGCTGTACTTCATCGCTCAACTTGTCCTGTGCTTTTACAAACACCGCCTTACAATACTTTCTTGGTCTCTTGGAATTTTACGGGAGGTAGTTCGTGGATGCAACGATAGCATGACCACGTCTAGATAACCACGATAAGGAACAGGTCCTACGGGATATATAAATATTTCATTTTAGCGTTCACGAACCAAAAGGATGTTACAGTCAACGAAAGACTTTGGTCAAGCAAGCTCACAACCAGCTCCCAAACTTTGTCTTCCTCCTCTGACTCGAAGCCACTGGATTGAATTCTTCACAAGTTCGGGAACATGGCACTCAGGCGGTGAAGGGCCTCCACAATTGGGCATTCTATTAAATCCAGCTCCTTTATTGCAATATTACACGGGTTGAAGGAGGTCTAAGTCGAATGGTGCCGTGGAGAAGGGAAGCAAAATACATCAGCGTCACAAGAGACGACAAACTGACGACAAACTGAAGACTAAGATCAAGAGAAGGCTGGCGCCCACCTACTACAGCTCGAGGTATCAATGGCAGTATCGATATACTAAGGTCAACCTGAACAAACTGCTCGGAGTTGAAAAAAAGAAGTATGGCCGTTCCCTGGAAGAGACCGGGTACCGGGTCGAACGGCTGAAGCCTGTGCTGAGGGGTAATTTGCAGACAGCGGTCCCACTATACCACCAGGCCCAGTGACTCATGTACGACGTTACCAGACCTGAGCTGTAGCTGGTGAGGCAGCTGGATATGAATGTCCATTCCTGGTACCCAGACTCGGAAGCTACGATACGACTGGGTTCGGGTGTTGGTAAATATATCTGTGGATGGGCGCTAGGCCAGCACGCTTGAGGGTGCTTGTACACTGTGATCACTGCTGAGTGATGAGACTTAGACGGCGAGGCAGCTGAAAAGAGATGAAGGATTCATAGGTATCCGGATCCACTCCTTGTTACCTGATCTCGTCAAATCGTGGCGGGAAGGTCGAGTAAGCACCAATACTAACGAGGGCGTCAAAAAATTGGTGCCTCACATTCCTTCGCATGGCCTCCTACCGGGTCGAACGGCTTTTATTACTCGGCAGCCTTCTGAAACGTGTGGGTGACTATCCCGATGTACTATTAGGTCTGGTAAGGGTTAGGATGTATCTGAGGGTCTTGAAGGGCTGAAGACACCAGGTCGATATCGAATCGGAGGTTTTATCTTCGACCGGGAGGGCTTCAGGTGGTCGAGCGGTTAGGAATTAAGGGTTACTGTGCCGTGTCGAATGGCTGGTAAGTAGGAGGTAGTCCTATGCTGCTGAGAACTCTACGGACGGCATGTCCTGTATACCGTTAGGCTTATTGATTATGAGACATCGCGAGGTTCAGAACCTTGGCGAACGAAGTCAAATCGCAAAACCTGAAGGGATTGGCATAATCGCTAGCGCTTGCGCGCCGGCGCTGGGGTTGAGATCTCAATCTGTTGCGCTGCGTCAATAGTAGTGGCTCGATCATTACACGGCGAAGTACTTACAGAAAATTCAAAGACGGCGGCCTGCGGGCCAGTTTATGTTGTGAATACTGATATAAAAATGTCCTGCGCACGTCTTACGGCCTGTTGCTGGGTCAAACAGCTCGCAGTCTTCGAAACAACCGGAAATATGCGGTGGCTAGTTCCGATGTACCATCAGGCCTGGCAGGTATTATAGGTCAAAACACCTACTAAACGTCCAGCGATGAACCAGACATTGGACCGAGAGAGCTCGAGGTTAGGCTCAAATGATGCTTGAACACTCCGAGTCCCCTTCAACCAACCTTCAATGTATCTTTGGAAGGAATAGAAGAAAGCCGATCAGTCAGTCACTACACCGTAGGCCTGCGTAAAGAGAATGTGCCGGCTTTAAACCAACCGTCCTTGCGTGTTACAAGTGTCGCGATCGCTTGAAGAATAACATATTCCGTCGAACTTCCGTTAAAGGCGGTCGTCCCGCAATTCTCCGATCTTCTAGCTTCAGGCTATACTGTTACTTGTTTGCGAACAAGTGATGTGATGAGAGGGCAAGATGTTTGCGGCAATTCTTCTCACCTGAGCACGTTGTACTAGAGACTTTGTTTGCAAACAGCCCGTCGTAACCATTTGGGGCTACATCCACCGCACCTGTACTGCCGCCTCCGCGCCTCCGATCGCTTACCATAGCCCGGATAGCTCCGGCTTTGCTGATCGCGGTTCCACACAGCGATCAAAAACTTTCCTTTTCTGAATTTAGCTCCGGCGTCGCTGATCGCTGTTGCGCATAGCGATCAAAATCTTTCGCTCGCGTACTTCGCTCCCTGGCCTCCTCACCCTTGCTGTCCTGGCACATCTGTGCAGCGCAGCTACTGCTTCAGCCTCACGACAGTACCATTTAGATAGATT
>JABCKH010000640.1:0-10675 GCA_018851285.1 Lyophyllum semitale | reverse complement strand
GAGTTGGAAGACCGGTCCAGTTGCGGTCTTGGCTGAAATGGGTGAAAGACCGGACTGGACTGGACTTTGAAACTCTAATCATATCAGATCGTTCACTGCCACAAAAGCTTCCGTCACTTTTGTGTGACAACGTGCTTCCTTTAGGAAGACGACGTCATTCTTTATGTAAGTCGACCGTGTCACTCGTTTTCGCGAAGTCCCTTCCTCCCCTTCGATCGGTCCTAAGTTCAGACGTTCTCCACACCTTCTAGCGGGAGAAGAGACTGTCAGAGGTGACAGTCCTCATGGTCACAGGAGACTCCAGGTCCTGATCTTTCCGAAAATTCAATTTAGACCGTGTACTTCCCCTCAAGCGCCACTGAAGCTTGAAGAGTAGAGGCGACCTGACAGCTCCCCGGGCGTATAGGTTTCGATTCATGTTCCTCCGTCTCCAAATTCCTGGACCGCTACCGAAGCAGAGCTCAGAGGTACTTATGTCTCAGGAAACGAGAGTGTTTCTGCAGCAAACTTACAAAGTTGAAGTGGAGATTTCTCGTCGTCTATGCCTCCAGACAGTCTCCACAAATGCTACGAAGTGGAGCTCACACTGGGTCCTCGGAACTGGAGCGTTTCTGCAACAAAATTCAAAGCAAGTGGTGCTTTCTCTGAGTCGTGACTGCCTTAGCTGATCTCCTGTTTCTCGACTCTCCGGTTGGTTGCCCGAATCCACGGTGTATATGGGGCCGTTCACAGAATTTCTCTACTCAGCAAGAATTTAAATCCCTCCGAATCGATCTCCTCCAGACCGTCTCCACGGCTTCCTCGACCGCCATTGAAGAGTAGAGCTCGTGGCACAGGAAGCTCTGTATAGGTTCTATTCGATCCTTCCGTGTTGATCTCTCCGACTAATCCCGAGTCCAGGCTTGAGTTCGAGGGACGATGTGTTTGTGCCGCAGCAAACTGCGTATTGGTTTCGATCGCTCCTGATCAATCCTTCGAATGATTCTTCCTAACCCTCAACCGCCGCTGAATAGTGGAGCTCACATCACAGCAAACTTATCAGAATTCTAGATCCTTCCAAATCGATCTTCCACAGCTTCCTTAAGCGCCACCGTGCTTTTGAAGAGCGGAGGTAACAGAATCTCATGTCACAGTAGCTTTCAATCTCTTGATCATGCCTCTAGATGTGATCAAATGCAATGATGTCGGGACCACGTTTGTGCCGACTGTCAAAAATCGAAGATTTCTTCCTCTCGTCTATCGGAACTTTCATGGTAATGATCAGTAGGCATATGCATTTCCTCATACTTACTGCATGATCATGATCATCGCGGCTCTACTTAATTAAATACGTCCCCATAAGGCGTCACTGGCACAGACTGGCACGCACAATTTTATACCACCGCAGAGCCCGTTGAACTTTGTTGGATAAATTAATCTGGCGCGATTCTGTAGGCCCCACTCCCAGTCACCCAAAAACGGGTCGCAAATACGGAGTCAAGGATAAGTATGCCGTGGGAACGATGACAAACGCGATTTCAGGGCATTCTCGCGCCAGGGCCATGTGCGTCTACTTAAACAAAAGCTCTTGAACTACTTAGCCCAAAATCCCGTGATCTTCAAATATCGGACGTATGGAGGGCAAAAATTCCATTGGACCTCTCATATGCTTAACTTCCGACAAAGATTCCGCCAAAATCGCGTCGCCCCGCCTGAAATCCATTAAGTTCTGACAGGGATTTTGCGGGTTTGAGGCCCTAAAATAATGTTGATTTTCCGACAAGCATATATAGGAGTTTCCTGGGGCCTAATTCTGTCGACGTCGATATACAAGTGCAAGACCAGGACCTCCTTATCTCCCTTTGTACGTCGGAGCACTAAATGTCTACTTGTCACATGCCAATGGATCATGAATCACAATGGTGCCACGAACCAGCTTTAAAGTCTCATGCCATTTGAAGTCCGCTAGAACGCAATGATGCATCCGGTCGTCAAAACTGAGCGCTCCTCGTCACCATCTACCCCACCGCTTGTTACTCCTCGTACTAGCTTGTTAATCGGTGGTATAGATAACAGGAAGCAGGTACGTTAGAGATTTATTTTTCTTTCTATCCGCTGATTTTCTTTCTGCATCAGGCTTTCCTGTCCGAAGACCAGAAAGAGGAGCTACGCCAACAATTTGTCTTCACTCTAGCCCAGCATGCTATCTTTCTGCGCGACCAAAAAGACATCGAGGCGAAGATTCTTGCACTTGGGAACGGCAAATCCAACCTGGACAACCATTATCTTTTTGTACAGGCGTTGTGCAAACTCGCAGAGACTCGCGTGGAAGCTGCCGCCGTTGTCAAACTGCAATTTGAACGGACCCTTCGCAAAATGAATATACCATTCAGAAACACCGATATCTACGCCAGCGAAACCGAATGGGTCCATAAACTTCATTATAATGGGCTGCAATTACCTGAAATTTGGGCGCCAGGATGAGGTATGCATCTTATTCTCAACGTAGTTTGGCTTTTGTTAACCAAAACAATCTATTAGGCTTCTGTATTTTATTCATCGGCAGGCTTGAAGCGACAATGTATGATATATTTCGATTAGATCTCTCTCCGGTGTCCTCATAAATATTAATATTCGAGATTAGTGTCGCAGTTCTTTGAACTTCCGATATTCAGTGGCAGTCATCCGCTTCTACCAACGCCCCCCAACACGAGCTCTTGTACTGGTTCTTTAGCGACAACCTGGATCGCAAGGTTTAGACAGCGACTCGTCTTGATATCTCGTTGTATTATCCCAATCATCATCTGCCCTTCCCGAAAATGCTAAACTATGAATCGGCGGGATCCTGGATCGACAAATTAGCCGTCGCTCGGTGCCACCGTCACTATTCATTCTTTCCTTCCAACTACGCTACGCTACAGAATAATATCAACAGCTGCACTACAGCTGGGTATCAGACCGCTATTAAGATTAAATCACGATTAGACCTTGGACGTATGCATGCGATATTTCAGAAACGTTGCTCTCTCGACAACCTCCTCCGACTGCAGATCACATTTCAAAGTGACTTGCCCTAGTCATTATGTAGTACGACTTCTTTGCATAAAGCGTATAAGCCAGATGTGGCTTTATTGAAGAAGACGGGGTACACATCACGTAAACAGACTCTATGATTTGTGCATGACAGGTGTGAATCTATATAATTCAAGTTCCCTGAGGGCACGCGCGCATGGACCCGTCGAGTCGGGGCGCTGAAGAGTTGAATTGCCTCTAGAAAACTGTTCTCAGCCTTCAAGAGGGAGCCATCGGATCTTGTAGTCTTTTGCCAAATGCGTACCAAGACCTCTCTGCGAGTGCTCATTCCTTTTCGGGACAACCTCTACCAACACGACATTATTGTCGGGCAACTGCCTTTTGCGGCTGTTCTGGCCAAGGATCATCCCTCAAGGAACATAGTCTCAACCCGAGAATCACGACGGCTGCAACTCATATTTTTTTCGAAAGATTGACATTTCTCTGAGCCTCGAACTCCCTCTCTTTCGTGACATAACTCTGGACAATCTTCTACTACTCAGACCCGTAGGATGCAACACAATACTCAAGGGAGTGCTGATCTCGCCTTTCAGGTGCAACCATTCCAATGCACTGCTCAAAGCGGCTGTGGAAGAGAGTTCCACACAATGGCAGCCCTCCATTACCACAAACGATGTTGCGTTCAGAGTAAAAAACGGCTACGAGGGGTTCTCTCCGCTGCAAAGGAGATATTTGAAAAGCGGAAGAAAGCACGTGTTGAATCCATGGTTTCGTCGGTGAGTCCGTTTTCGTTACATTTTATGGCTCCGTGCATGACATACAAAGCCTTTACAGCCCGAAAAACCCTGCACGCAATCACTGCCAATGCAGACGGAAACAAATGAAAGCCGCAGTGCTATGAATCAGGACCTGCTATCCCGTACGGTATGTACTATGGAGTAGACCATCGCCTACTTTTATCTGGCTTGCACTGATGATGACATACTTTTCTAGGCACCTACTGGTCTCCTCGCTGGTGGCGAAACTCTTGCGGCTGCGGATAGACCAGAAGGCATGGAGGACGACTCCAGAAATAATTACCGTGACGAGGACTTGTCGCACATGATTAGAAGATCAAATCGCCAAATTCCAGCCCAATTTCGAGATGAACTTCCACAGCCATTAGCACCTTTTGGTACGTAGTAGATATCTGCGCCTGTCAGCTGTCTTATATGTCTCGCTGTTGTGATCCAGCTACAGCATCAGTGTCTCCACCAGCCCCTCAGCGTCCCCCGTCCGATTCACTGGCATCAGCATGTACCCCCCCGCCTCAGCAACCCGTCTCCGATCTGTCCTCAGAATTCAAGGTCTACACCACTGCTCCCAATACTTTTGGACTATTCCGACGGATCTATGGTAGAGAGCCTCCTGTTACCGATCCTGAACAAAACCGAACCCTAGAGGATCTTACAGAAGCTTTCGAAGGGATCCGTCTTGATTTGCCCTCCGTAGCTCCATCGACTACCAATGTTCCGTTCTTTCCCTACCCCAACAAAAGTTCGTTCGTCTTAGGGGAGTGGTATTGGAATCACGGGGCTCAGAAAACGCACGAGAACTTCCGTATGCTGGTAGACATTATCGGGGATCCAAGTTTCAAGGCCGATGATATCAGAGAAACCAAATGGTCGGAAATGAACAAAATTTTGGGATCTGGTGAAGGAGACGAAGACTATGCCATTCACGCAGAATGGCTCGATATGGACGAAGGCTGGAAGAGAACACCCATCGTCATCAACGTTCCTTTTCACGATCGAATGGAGAAACCAGGCATACATTGCTACGACGTCGGAGAACTTTATCATCGCTCCATTACATCAGTTCTCAAGGAACGTCTTGCCAACAATCACAGTCATGAACCACTGTATTACGAGCCCTATGAAATCTGGTGGAAACGTGCAGAAGGCAAAGACGAAGTGCGTGTCTACGGGGAACTTTACTCCTCCCAGGTCTTCCTGGACTCGTACAGAGATCTTCTGGATTCTCCACCAGAACGTGATTGCGATGCGCCCCGCACAATTGTGGGACTGATGATGTGGTCTGACTCAACTCATTTAACATCATTTGGCCAAGTAAAGCTCTGGCCCGCTTACATGTTCATCGGCAATAACTCTAAGTACGACCGGTGTCGCCCAAGTTCCAATCTATGTAACCACATTGCATATTTTCAAAAGGTGTGCCTATTTATCGCTCAACAATCTGTGACCAACTAACAAGACTCCCTCCGCTCTAGCTGCCTGCCTCTTTCAAGGACTTTGCTACCGATTATGCAGGTAAAAGAGGTCCAAGTAAGGAACTGATGGCTCATTGTCATAGAGAAGTATTCCATGCACAATGGAAAATATTGCTGGATAAAGAATTCATAGATGCATGGGAACATGGTGTCCTGATCCACTGCAGTGATGGTGTAACACGTCGGATATATCCCAGAATATTCACATATTCTGCCGATTATCCCGAGAAGTTGGTCTTCACTCCTCCACCCTAAATGTTGACACCTAACTAACTATATATTTGTATTTCAGAGTTCTAATTGCATGCATTCGTAACAAAGGGGCCTGCCCTTGCCCTCGGTGCCTCATCGCAATGATGCAGATCCCAAACATGGGCATGAAATCTGATATGAAAATTCGTCAAAAACTTTCTAGACAGGACAATCATCCACACAGGGTCGATATCAAGTATGCGAGGTCTAAAATCTATGATAAGGGGTATGCAGTCAACAGTCATGTGGTGGAGGCAATTTTGAAAGGGAAGTCCCTTGTTCCAACAGAGGTAGAGTATTCCCAGAAATTATTTCTGTATCATCACACCACCTCACCTCCTCCTTTATTAGAACGCCTTCTCAAGCCGCCTCTCTCATCTGAAGTTTGATGTTTACTCTTTACTTGTTGTCGACATTCTGCATGAATGGGAACTTGGAGTATGGCGTGCACTTCTTATACAACTCATCAGGCTGTTATATGCTATTGATGTTGCTCTTGTGAATGAAATGGATCGACGGTACGTGCAGCTTGCCATGTTGAGTGGATTGGATTCTGAGAAAGCCCAGGTACCGCCAAGTTCCAGGATTTGGTCGTGGAGTCATTCGAAAATTTCGATCAAACGTGTCCGAGTTCAAACAAATGGCAGCAAGGGACTACGAAGATCTTCTCCAGGTATAGCCTATATTGGATTGTCAATTTCACTAGTTCTCATCCAGTGCCAGTGTTCAATACCAGTTTTTGATGGTCTATTCCCAGAGCCTCACAATGGTATCATCCAAAACCTCCTGTTCTTATGTGCACATTGGCATGCACTTGCAAAGCTTCGTATGCATACAGATCATACACTCAAGATCCTTGAGGAGGTCACTACTGCGCTAGGAGCAGCATTCCGGAAATTTGAATCTGTCACCTGTGTTGCCTTTACAACATACGAACTCCCCCGTGAGGCTGAAGCCAGGAAACGTCGGAAAGCTAAAGAAAATGGGAAAAAGAAAAGTTCAGACAAGACCTCTAAAGGTGAACCCAAAGCTCCCGCTACTGCAGCTACTGCAGCTACTGGCACTGCACCACCAAAGGACGGTATTACGCGACGCAAAAAGACTTTCAACATGACGACCTACAAATTCCACTCACTTCCAGATTATGTTGATATGATACGCCAATATGGTACATGTGATTCCTATAGTACCGAGATAGTAAGTGTCTGTGTTTGCTTTTGGACTTTACAGGCCTAATAATCAATGCTTTTCAGGGTGAACTGGAGCATCGAACCCCTAAAGCACGATACCGAAGAACCGATCGAAAGGGTTTCATCAGGCAGATCACTCAGATTGAACGTCGGCAGGCTCGGATCCGCCATATTCGTGCGAGGAACACTTCTGCGGAGGGTACCATTGAAAACGTGACGCCTAATCCCGAGGAACACCACAGAATTGGGAAATCTGAGAACTTGGTAGAGCACGTCGGTCTGTTCATTCAAAACCAATTAGGTGACCCAGCTGTCAATGTTCGTTCTATATATATTCCTGTGCATGCCTAACACTAATGTGGAACTGAATCCCCAGAACTTTATACCAAAGCTGAAGAAACACCTTCTTCCTCGCATGATAAACCTTCTGAGTTTGAATGATCCAGACCCTGGAAACTGGCAAAAGGTGCTCTTCCGCCGTGACTGCATGTACCGGCACAATCTCATGCGTGTCAACTTCACCATGTACGATGTCCGCCGCGGCGAAGATATTATTCACCCTCGAACCCACCAATCAAACGTCCTGGTGTTGAATCCAGAGTTTTTATCCTCATCGATTACCCCTGGATCCAACATTCACCCTTTCTTTGATGCCAAGGTTCTCGGAATCTATCATGTCAATGCAATGTACATTGGTGAAGGAAACAAAGATTATCAGCCTCGTCGCATGGAGTTCCTGTGGGTGAGGTGGTATGAAGTAATTTCTGTTGGCAGTTGGAAGGCAGGAAAGCTTGATCAGCTCAGGCTTTCACCCTCAGAGAACCCGGATGCATTTGGTTTTATAGATCCAAATGACGTGTTGCGAGGTTGTCACTTGATTCCTTCCTTCAAAACGGGTCAAGGATATGCTGTGCTTCTAAACCGACCTGCGGTCGCTCGTATCACCCGGTGCAAGAACCACTTTGAGACCTATGCAGCAAACCGGTATGTGCTATATCTATACCCATGTCTGATTCTTTTAAGATATCTTTTAGGTTTGTTGACCGGGATATGGTGATGAGGTATCACTGGGGCCATGGTGTTGGTCACACGTATGGTTCGACGCAGAGCATGCCATCAGAGGCTCATGATGTACTAGCTGAGCCTGAGCTTGAGCCTCTTGGTACCAACTCTGAAACAGGCGACGTGATTGACAACAATAGTGGAACTGACTGTCTAGTCAATTCGGAGGACATACTGCCTGGCAGACCTCCAAGCCCTGTCTCGTCTAGTGGAGATGCAGATGATAGTCACTCTGAGCATTCGTTTGTTCAAGATGATGATGAAGCAAGTGGCGATAATCTTTACTCCGATGATGAGGTTGTGGATCTGGATGACATGTATGGCAATGAATGGGGGTGAATGGGGGTGAATGGGGGTGAATTATCATTACAATCCATCATGGAATGTCTCAGGCTCGTTTTGTACTCAAGTACTACTACGTTCAAGTTGTATCTCTAGTCAAGAAAATAAGTGATAGGACTCATTTCAATTTTCGTTCACTGATCACACCGAGATTACGCTTGGATTACGCCAGATGAATTAATGCGAGCATGCGGCCATGAAATGCTCTAACCGTTGCTCTACCAAACGCACGCCGGGCCTCCATCAGCCAGTAAACCTTGGTCGCACATCCCTTGGTTAGACTGGTGTCAAGCGTCAAGCGTAGGAGTGCTCTCTTCAATGAAGGCATGTGTAGTCCACAGCCCTTTAGGGCTCCGCACCATCCGTATAAGTTACGGTGACGGCCGTACAAATACGGCACATGTACAGTCACGGCAGGACCGTCACCATGGACACGTTAAGGGCGGCGTTATCATGCATAATAGGACCTAAACCATGCTAGATTGAGGGCTTGTAGTAAGTACAGGGGGACGTGGAAGATCGAGACTAAAATATCACATTCTATCGAAACTTAATTAATTGCGAAGAGAGAAAGATCAGGCAGCACTAGCACATACATTTTGGGGGCTCATCACTGGGCACGAACAGCCGCTCCACTTTGTCTTCTGTGATCACGCACATCCGCACGACACCTCCTGACGACCCGTCGCACGACATGGCGAGTGCCAGTGCTATCATAGGATGATTGGTGAACAGATCGACAAGAATTGCAAAAGCGGAAACGTACTGTTCTTGAAAAGATTAACAGCCACGTCCCACCCCCACACTTCTCGGTATGTTGACGTCCTTGTCCCAGCTGGCCACGATGATGCGGGCGAGGGCAGTTCGCCAGCTATTTCGTGCGAGTTGTTAGTGGAGCAGTGGTGGTGGAGGAGTGGTGGGCTGTACATCTGGAGAGAGTGGTGCCATCTGCAACAGCTTGAGTGTTGGCTGCTGCACCTAGCCTTACATTCTTGCTTGACAAATCCACGGCCTCCTTCTGGACTAGTGGCTGAAACCAGGCCGTGCGACGTGCATTCGAGCAAAGAGCGCGTCGATGTCAATACATCCCTGGACTTTGCTAAGAATGTCCTAGCTGAAGTCTCAGGCCTAAAAAGAGGAGCTCTGCGGATCCGCAAACTTCGATCGTGTGTGTGAGTGGGCGCCAGATCACTGCATGAAAATTGACTACCATCGAAGGGTTTTAGTCAACTAACTTTTCCCTGTGTTGTCTCGATCTGAGCCCACCTTGATAAAACATCCATATTGGAGCTGTGTCGCTCGAGAGGTTTGAAAACTAAGCCTAAAGATCACAAATTTGGTAGTAAGTGCTAGATTGAGTCTGATTCAGGTTTAACTGACCTTTCATTGAACAGGCCACTAGAAATTAGCGTGGCATGAGTGTGGAAGGCATGTAGGGCGTGGCACACAAATGTGAATGGGGTGGAGTAATCCGTGGCATTTCATTTCCTTTACCTTCAGAGAGTTTGTCTGGCCTTTATCAACCCTGGAGCAATGATAGAATATATCACGAGGTAAGTTTCGTCCGAAATATCGGTTTTCGAACATGCAATGACTTACGCTAGCGTGTAAAACTTTCTGTAAGAGCGTGTTTAGCCTGAAATTCGCGTGGACTAGCGTGCGTACCTGGCCAGCTTGACGACCTCGGGACTGCTTTGGTAGCATCTGGTTATGCTGGTCAAAGTGTCGAAAAAATTATGCTGGTCAGAGTGTCGAAAAAATACTCCGTAGTATGTATGAGCGCTCCGTAGAATAAACATATTTTCCGTAGAATGAATACCTTCCGTAGAAAATAAACTTTCCGTAGAATAAATGTGTTTCCGTTAAGAATATACCTTCCGTCGAAAAAGTTGTGGGTCGCCGTAGAAGATGAGTCAAGTTGCCGTAGAATAGAAATTCTGGTCCACGTGGTCACATGGTCACCTGATCTGTCTCCATAACTTCCGGGGGCTCAACCACTAAGCTCTGGGTCTTCTACAACTCGTTTTTGTAGCCCATTACTGTGCCTGGGGGGGCAACGAGTCAGGGGGGGTAACGAGTCACTCACCTCCCCCACCCTCCAAAACGCGCTTTTTACCAGAAATTTAAATATGACAATTAGGTATACTATTGTACTGTGTTGCATGCCAAAAGTGGAGGCAAACCGGAGTGTATTGCAAGAGTTGTCCTCCGACAACATTTTTGATGTCAAGAAATTCGTGTGTTTCGACTCATGTCCAAGCCTCATATAGCTGGTACAACCTCGAAGACCACACCCCAACCTCCAAATCACTTTCTGTATGTCTTAGACAGCCCTGAGAATCTATATAGGATGATTCCACCAATGTGCAATAAGTCAGCAGCTCCTCTGTCCCCTATTTTCATGGCTATCGACATCACCCTCCCCATCTGTCCAACGTCGGGCCGGCCTGCTATGAAATTCATGACCCACGTTCCCCAACCCATAAGCAAGGTATTTCCAATGTATTCACGTTTTTCCCAAATTTTAGGGGCTTCAGAGCGAGCAATA
>JABCKH010000639.1:0-10686 GCA_018851285.1 Lyophyllum semitale | reverse complement strand
CCGCGATCTTACATACGCTCAACATACGATGGGCTCTCATGATCAGGCATGATCTATTCTGTTACTATCTCGCCGTCGAAACGCAGATTCCACTACTGACTTTCAATCCCAACTGTCAACAATTTTGAATATTGATTGAATACCCGTATGCAACTCCCGTCTGCGTCCGGGCAAAGAATTGCCTGTCCATCCAAAAAAACTAACCGGAGTCCTCTTGAACTCCCAGATCTCATACTCACATCCCCGTCTACAATGCCGACTTTCTTCAGAAAGTGTTCCCACAACTGTGGGCACGCAACGACAGGTCATGCGCGACACTCTGCGCGCTTCAAATATATATTCTGGGATGACCGAGGGGCCACTCTTGACTATCATATGCGGAAATCGAAGTCTATGCATCCAAACTGTAGCGCTCAATGTCGGGCTCACATAAAAAGGAACGGTGTTAAGCCACGTTTGGATGACCTTCGATCTATAGAGCGTGTCCTGCGACAACGTTTTAAGGACAACCGTAGGGCCCTCCACTACCTGAATAATTTGGTAGAGTCCTGGAACGAGGACCCGGAATCAACTGACGATTATGATTCGGAAGAACATGAGGACGAGGATAACGTACAGGATCATGATGAGGAGTGGCGTGGCATCCATGGCTTAGACGGGTTTGAAGGGAAGGAAGAGGGTGATGTGGTCAAAGTTGAGGAGGGGATAAAGGAGGAGGATAGTAATAACCATGACCGGCTCGCAGCCAGCGCCATGGGCATAGAGATCAATGGCAACACAGAGGAAGAGGGTCAAGACGATTGGCAGTTGGTCGAGGATCTGCTGCGCGAGCGCTCCATCGGTACGCCTCCCCCGTACAGGCTCAAAACTGACTACGTGGAGTGCGGTGTTTCTCCTCATCGGCGTGATGCCGAGGTACTTGCACACAAGCCCGGTTGTACCTACGTAGAACGCGGTATTTCTCCCTTCTGGTGCTTTGGTAACGACCTAGTAAATAGTCCTTCTGTCGCTTTGTTAATCGCACTCGCAATCGTCGTTCGACTTGCACACATCGTCGAACTAGTTCTTCGTAATTACAACAGGTTGTATTGTGCATCCCTCACTGCTACACAGAAAGTAAAATGTTCCAATGTCTTCGTTCCGTGTCAGAACCGCATTCGTAAGGAAGGGCGAGGAATGTTGTCGTCATTATCTATCATTATCTATACACAGACGACGTACAGAATACAAAGTAGAGGCAAAGCAAGCAGTACGAGGGATAACAATTATAGTAAACGATGGACACAGAATCAAAAGTCCAATAACCAGAGATCTAAGATAATAATAAAATGGCAGATTCCAACCGTCCTGGATACTGAGAGTGTTCCGTAATGTATGTAGATAGCAACGATGTTCTTGGAATATTGATGTGGACGTGGAAAGCAGATGATCTATGTGTACAACTTGTAGATGGAGCAGGACAAATGTGGATGGAGAGGGTCAGGCAGACTTAAGCACTGCCTGATATACAGCAGGCGAGGAGCCAGGTTTTGAGACGGGCGGGAAGATTGAGGGTTTCGCCGGCCTGGGTCTATCGACAGACGGCTCGGATGGCGCGGGGGAAGGGGACGGCGAATAGGTGATGTACGCTGGGTATGGGCCGGAGGGTGGGTCCGCTGCCGCCGCCGGTTCCGCACATTCCACGCCTTCCACACGATAAGTGGAAGAAGAGGATCTGTAACCTCCTCCCCTGCCAATTATAGCAGCTGACCACGCCGCGATTCTCAACGAAGCCGCGGCAGACTCAATGGAGGCAGAACGAGCTCCAGCTACAGGACCAGAGACGGATCTGCGGCTCGGACCGCTGGCAGCGCGTCCACGTCCACTGCGGCTCTTCTTGCGCTCCTTCTTCGGCCTGGGCGAGTCGTCCGAGTCCGAGTCAGACCCCTGCACGGTGCGCTCGCCGTCCGACTCGTCCGCGTCAGAGCTCAATATGGGGAAGAGACCTTTGATGGGCGAGCGGGAGCGGGAGGTGCCGGGAAGAATGGCTTTTATTGTTGCTGACGGGAAGGATGGGGACGAGGACGAGGAGAGGTGGGAATAGGAGTGCTTGAGGGAGGGGGAGGAAGAGGAGAACGAAGCGGCGGCGGAGAGATTGGGGGAAGATACACTGGTACGGGGGCGTGGGCGCGACCCGGCAGAAGCACGTATAGTTTCATTGGGCGCAAAGGACGCAAGGTCGGCATTGGTGAGGATCACGAACGCCTGGTCTGGTGCGCTCACCCGCGGAGTGGGGCGGGGGGTGGGAGACGAGGAAGCCCGAGACGGCGGATGCCATGCGAGACCGTCGAGATCACTGAACTCCACTTTCACGGAGGTGAAGGAGCGGAGCAGAATCTGCCGCTGTTCCTGGAGGTTCAGGGAGAAATGAATTAATATATACGGTTATGGCAATGTATAAGGTGTCGAACGCGTACCTCTGTCATTTTAAGGGCCTCTGCTTCTTCCAACCGCTGTTCGTTCTCGATTTCGATGAGCCTCTGCTTGCGCTGGGCAGCACGGGTCCTTTGGGCCAGTTCACTGGTCGCATGTCGGTTCAGTAACATCGTCATGGGTTTTCGTAAAAATTTCTAGGCGTAGGAAGGATATTTTCAATGTGTATAATAGGGCTGTAGATGGCGGTGTGGCGTAGAGAAACTGAAGAGCAAGAAAACGGTGGCAAGAAAAGGAGGCAGCAGAAAGGGTCAAACTCATGTAACGTGACGTATGTACGCGAAATTCAAACTCCGTTTCAATTTCGTTCTTGACGCGTGACGGTCACGCGTTTTGTCTGTGATTCTTTCTCTCCGCCCTTTCCCTCGACACCCAGACGCGTCGCCCCCATGCTCGAAGCAAAGCTCTCAGAGGCCGGCACCCTCAAGAAGTTGCTTGATGGTAAGCGCGTTCCCAAACTCTTCGACTGCCTCTTGCTCATCGCGTCCCCCAGCCATCAAGGAGCTCGTCACCGACGCCAACTTTGAGTGCAACGAAGAGGGTATCACGCTACAGGCCATGGACAACTCACACGTCGCCCTTGTCGCTGTTCTTCTCGAAGCCACAGGCTTCAAGCGATATCGCTGTGATCGCCCTATGCCTCTCGGCGTCAACCTCACCAGTCTGACAAAAGTCCTCAAGTGTGCAAAAGACGACGACGAGTGCACCATAAAAGCCGCTGACGAGGCTGACGTCCTCAACCTCGTCTACGAAGCGAAATGTGAGCCCATTCTCGTTTCATCGACGCGTCTTGCTGACGACGCGACACAGCCTCAGACCGCATAGCGGAATACGACATGAAGCTAATGGACATCGACTCGGACACGCTAGGTATCCCAGATACCGACTACGATGCGCGTGTTACGATGCCTTCCGGCGAGTTCACACGGATCGTGCGCGACCTCTCCCTGCTTGGCGAGAGCGTGCGTATCGAAGTCTCCAAGGAGGGCGTGCGCTTCGCCAGCGACGGCGAGGCTGCGAACGGCAGCGTCCTCCTGCGCCAGAGCGACTCCAGCGCAATTGGCAAGGTCACGCAGTCGAAATCAAGGAAGCCGAAAAAAGAGGCCGATGGGGAGAATGAGGTGGTGGACGTGGACGCGGAGGATGACGACGCCGAGGAGGCGCCAGATGGAAAGAAGATAAAGAAAGAGAAGAAAGAAACGGCGGATGGGGATGTGGAGATGGACGACAACGACAACGACGATGACGAGGAGTTCAAGGCGAAATCGGACGATGAGGGTGAAGACGAGCAAGACGACGATGACGATGATGGCTCAGAAAGTGGGAAGAAGCGCAAGAAGGTATGTTTTGCGTTTCTTATCCCTCAATCGATCGCTGATTTGGACCTTCTCTCTCTGATGCAGTCCTCGAGCTCAAGCAAGCCCTCGAAAAAGGCCAAAACTGCTTCATCGTCGAAGGCCAAAGGCAAGCGAAAGGCAAATGACTCTGACGACGATGAGGCCGATGGCGTGCGCATCGAGATGAACTCACACGTCTCGCTCACCTTCTCCCTCAAATACCTCGTCAACTTCTCCAAGAGCGCGAGCTTGTGCAACCGCGTGCAGCTCATGATGAGCAACGACGTGCCGCTGCTGGTGGGTACCTTTTATCCTAGACTTCCTCTTCGAAGTTCACGGAGCATTCGCTTTCCAGGTGTCGTACGACTTTGGCCAAGGCTACATCCGGTACTACCTCGCTCCCAAGATCGGAGATGACTAGTTTAAGCTATCGTATATCATAACAGTCTCCATCTGTCTCTGTCGTGTGCATAAAAATATCTCGCTGCTCGCGCTTGTTTGTACGTAGTTCATGTTCCTGTTGTATATACCTAGTTGCTTGTATCTCAACATCCAGCTCGCGAAAATTTATCAATCTTACAGATGAACAATCCGGCCGTACTGGTAGAATGAATACCACCTATCCCTCACCTAAGCAGCGCGGAACTCGACAACTCCCAACTCGCCCAAATCCCAAAGCTTAACAAAGCGCAGCCCAGCCTGCTCACCAATCTCGATGAACTGCTCCAGCGTGCGTTCCTTGCTATTGAGCATGACCATCATGTCAAGGTCGAGGCTGTACTGCCGAATGCGTCCGACGCCATAATTGGGGAGCAGCGGCTCCGGAGCCTGTGTGAATGCCGAATCGGCGTCCTCTGAACGGTCCGCGTGGGGAAGGACATATTCGTCTGTAGGTTTTGCACGCTTACGGTTAGCGGGACGTTGCTCGTGGGGGAGGGACGCTACCCACGAATCAGCACGCGGCTTTCTGGCTTGAGTGCGTCGCGAACGTTGTGGAGAATCTGGATACATTCCTTCTTGGGCCAATCATGCCTATTCAAAACGTCAGTTGTGCTGGCTTTCTGATGTTGCCTAACAACGTACATGATGTTCTTTAACTACGTAGATCATATTTCGTGAGATTGTCAGCCAGATCGTCGTAGAAGTACTAAGCCAGGGGTCCTCACATAATATACATCACATCCCTTGATCGGCGGTTCCGCAAGGAAATCCATCGCTTTAAATTCTATCTTGTTATCGGTGATCGCTTCCGGGCATTCCTTCGGCCACACTTCCGTTTGTGCTTGGACGATGCGGTCAGGTGTATCTTGAAGCTTGAGTTGAAGCTTGGGATATGCCTTCGCCAGTTGCATCGTCATATGGCCAATACCGCCTCCGACGTCACAAACTGTTGCCCCAGTGCCTAAAGATTCCCAAGGAAAGCCTAACACGACAATGGATTTGAGTACATCATTAGCATGTTCCGAGGGCACGCACCACTGATAACGGCATTTGCTTCAATTGCATTTCCCCAGCCGATCATCCCCAGGCCAAAGCGAGCCCCCTGTTTCGCACCTTCTGGTGTAGCCTGCAGTCAATGACAGCAAGGTTAGTAAAATGACAGTCAATCCGAAAAGTCTTACTCCTTCAAACCACTGGAAGAGGGATCCAGGGAACCCCGTGGATTTATTCCAGGCAGTATTCTCGACCGCTTGGGAGTGGCCCCATTCAGGATCAGCCAAAACATCAGCTAACATTGTCGTAGCCTTGCTATTTTCATCGGTGCTGAGCATTCCGTGTTAGCATCCTCAAATGAGCATAATTTGTGCACACACAAATGCATCGCCAGGCATGACAGCGTGTTCGAAGACAGGAGCTGAATGCTGAGACGGTTGTTCGCGAAGACGTCTTTGGAGACTAAGCCAAGATAGAAGATGAAGGCTTGAATATTTGGAAAGATACTAGTGGGAAGGCATACCTTCTCGAAAGATATGTTTAGATGCAAGTAGCCGCAAAATTCGTCCAAGTTTCTCGTCGTTAACGCCGGTTCTGGCTCCCAGTTCTGATACATGCATCCCGAGCGGCTTCTCTTGAAGAATATCAGGGATCTTGAAGTTGAGGGCAACGTGCAGGCAACCGGGCTCGTATATCTAGTGCCTAGGTTTACAGACAAGCACGGCAGTCAGAGACTGTGTGGATTTACCTGCATTGCTCTCTAAAGGGCGGAAAGACAAGTCAGATACTCAAGATACGCGATATGAATTTAAAAGAATTGAGTACGTTAAGAACGGTATGGTTAGGACGCGCGACAGTCGCTGATAGTTGCGCACACGCTCCCTCCAGAATCTGGACAGCTTCTCTCAGCTTGGGAGATGGGATTTCGGAGTCGAACGGATGGGGAGTGGTGTCGTCCAAAGATGGTACATAAGGCTTGGAAGACTCTGCGTAATGGGCTTCGATAACCGCCGCTGCATTTGTTATGACAGCAACGAGCGCAGAGACTTGTCCGTTCGGGGAGATACTCGTAGACATGACAGTGAAGAGGATGGGAAGAAACAGAACTTATCGGATGAATTTATTGCGTACATGAGGCCGGGGCCTATAGGTTCGGTACGGAGAGAACCCTGCTCCGAAGCTGACATGATGGCGCTCGTTATTTGATCATGAGTGATGCGCCTGACGATGGTTTACTAGCGCCGACCAAAGCACTGACTGATAAGCAGTATTAGTAAGACTGGGGATATCGGGAAGTGTAAACTTTTGACCTTTCCATTTTTACAACTTTTTCCACTCGTGCTATGCCCTCCAAATTCCATATTATCCTTCGAAAGCACTTCTAGAATAGCCTCAAAAACTAGTCAGAAGCTGTAGTGTGGAGGGTATCGGGCACTGACCGAATTACTATCTGTCGTCGTCGCGGAAAGGTCACGAGCCTCATCCCAGATCGTCAGGAATTTAGATTGCCAATGCCCCACGTTTTTTCTGATACGAATAGAATTCGATGTCGCTAAAATGAAGTGAAAAAACCTGGTGATTCGGATCGTTGTCACGTCCTCCGTCGGAGACCTTTCACGATTGGCGAATCGGCAGGTGGGCGGGGGTGAGAAACGGATTGCGTTGCAGTCAAATAAATCCAGGGCCCATAAGGTGACTGCATGAAATCCATACCGTGATCCTGGAGCACCGTAAAAAACGAGTTTCTATCTTGTCGACGCACCTCCAGGAATTGCGTAGAACGGTTCGCATTTCAAACCCCGTCGCACGTGTGAACCGCGACGTGACTGTCGGAAAAACCCCATGGAGCGCCATCATGCCGAATAAGGCCTTGTCAGGTTATATCAGGCAAGGCCTATAATCAGCAAAGCGTTAGATAATCAGGCAGAATCAGTGACTCTGGTATGCCTTGTCCTGGACGATCTACGACAGTATGACTCTCTATACAACTCAGAGTAGTGTAAGAGAGATCTAAGCTTTAATGTATGAAGCATATTGTTACGCTAACGACGTCCTATGTCGTTTTGAAATGAGCTGATCAGATAGACCTCTCACTGATCAGTCGATATTAGTCGATATCAAACGGCAAGAAATCTTATCAGCCTAAATCAGGTGAGATCAGAAGGGGTCCCTGATTATGTCAGCGTTGTTTTTCCGACATGATCTAATTATAACATCAACTTGAGGCCGTTTTTGATTGGTTTTTGAAGACAATTTGAAGATGTTCCCCAACTTTGAATTCCCTTGAATTCCCCTACTGAATTCTGATTATCGCCAGTCTTCGCGTTATCGACAACCCCAAACAACCCTTCATGCATCATGTCCAGGTTGGGCAAGAAAAACAAGGAAGTCGAGCAAGGCTTCCTCCTTCGCCCACTTCTCGTCATTCGCGGGGGGAGGACCTATCAGGAGGTGTAAACTTTTGACCTTTCCATTTTTACACTTTTTTCCGCTGGTCCTATGCCCTCCAAATTTCATATTATCCCTCGAAAGCACTTCCAGAATAGCCTTAAAATTTATCAGAAGCTCCTGTGTAGTGTGTAGAGGGTATCGGGCACGGACCGAGGTCAGAGGTCAAAAAGTTCAGTATGTGTAAATTGTCGTTATGGAAAGGTCATCGGCCAAATCACGATGTGATGGCGAATCTTGCCACTTTCCTCCTCCATCCATAGACATTCATCGTTTTGAAGGCATTGTGCACGTCTGGATGCCTCGGAAAATTAGGTGCATGAAGTATTAGGTATATAAATTGATGTAAGGATGACGCTTGGGTGAATTCCCTACTGAACAATTCTTCCGAGCCATTTGATGTAGTCTCGATACCACACTCCAATGATTTTGAAGATAGTTGTTCAAAATAATTTGATGGGCTTACAGACCTCCCCAGTTCGCACCGTTTCGTCTCGCATTTGACAACCACTTCACTTTTTTATATCCTGATGCTACAGTCATTATATACATGTAGTTGACCATATTCTTGGTAGACGACAGAGGGAGTAGCTGTATAGTAATGCGCAATTTACACATAGTGGATCATTTACACATCAAGACACCCCACAGTAGTAACCCCAAAATCAACGCGCGCAGAACTTTGAGCAGAGGGGATCTTTCTCAAGAAGGAACTGCAAATGATAAAGTGAGATTATGTCCATTACTATACTTGAGTGAGGGGACCGCAACTGCTATGCTGACAGCGTCTAACGTCAGATCAGCACCCACATCTCATCAGGTACGAGCCTCATGTCTGATCAATCAGGAATTGCCCCACGTTCTCTTGTCCTGATAGATTCAATGTCGCTAAAACGAAGCAAAGAAAACGAGCGATAGACTCACTTCTTCAAAGAGATATCGTAGGTTGTGCACGCTTTCGCGCACAGCTACAAGAGTATTCACAACTACTTCACCAACAGACTCGTCCGGCTTTTGTAGCGGCCAGCGAGCACTCGCAACAGGGACACTGTCTCTAACCTTGTACCAGTACTCAAGAGCGGCCTGCGCGGTCGGGCGCTGCTGGAAGTCTTGTGTTATCATGAGGCTGATCAAGCTGTCTAAGAACTCGACTCCAAGGTATTTCTGAGTCTGCATAAGAGTGTGGTCAACTGCTTCATCAATGGGGGAACGTACTTGTCTGAACTCTTTCAAGATGACGTTCCCGACCGTGAAGACGTCGAGCTTGTAGTGGTCAAATGGTATATACATCGTAGAGACTTCAGGTGGATTGTTGTCACGTCCTCCGAGACCTTTCATGATTGGCGACTCGCCGGGTGAGAAATGGGCTGTGTTGTCAAAGTCAATAATATAGTATCGGACAGGATGGTCAATTCGGAAAAGTGGTCTTAGATATCCGTAGCCATTAGGAGCGAAACAAGTCGTTGCGAAGTGCCATCCTTGGGGAATAATAGGTCTGGCATCCATCATCATATTGACGGTTGTAAGATCCCTGGGCTACGTTGTGAGTGAAGCGAGGTGTCGGAGCAGGAACATGAACTTATGCATGGGCAACAAGGTGACTGTGCATGAATGCCATACCCTGGAGCATTGTAAATTTTTTTTTATATCTTGTCGGTGAAGTGAGCACACACCTCCAGGATCTGTGTAACAAAATCTATGACTTCTCCACGGGCTCCAAAATCTTGGTCATTGAAATCTCGAAGCACTGGCATGACCATATAGCTAACTTCTGGATCTTCTGGGTCCTTAAAGTCATCTAGGGCTGGTGCACAGTGATTTCTAGAGTCCTGAAGCAACTTTTCGGATGACAAGTATCATGTGATCGCGACCTCGTTTGTGATCTTCGTGATCCTCTTGATACATACATGATGATCGTCTTGTATTCTCCTAGCATCCATAACCATGGGAAGCTGAGATTGTCAAAAGAAATATCAGAATTGGTGGAACTTGAACCACGAGTTCATGGGCATCTTCGCAATAGACGGGATTCTTTTTAGCTCCTGGTACCGTCCATGAGGCAGTCCATCCGGGATGATAGCGAGGGCGCAATCTGTAGCCCTTTTGCAATAGTAGAAAGTCATAACGATCACGCCATGGCTCCTCCCATGCTTGGAGTTCACGGGGGTATGCAAAGCTAGTGATAATGTCCCAAATTGATTGTGGAGGTTTGGTCGAGGAAGCTGAGGAGGCCGGAGAAATGCTAATTAGCGGTAGGGATGGTGGGGATAGCATGTAGAATTGAAAGATTGTTGTTTCTGTGGCACCTATAAGTTGGGTTGCATAACGGTCAAGTCTTGGTCAAGTCACATGTACAGTGGCCTGCCTCGAGGCGTTCACTTGGCGTGCTGCGCTGATTGGATCTAAACTGTGGCCACTGACATGAGGCACAGGCTCTTTATTTAAATGGCTCCAAACCTGAGCCCCCAGCGCTAAGTTCCCAGTTCACCATGGATAAACCCTCGACGATCTTCTCCTACGTAGCAGGAGGACTTGCTCTTCTTGGCACTGTCGTCTCTGCGATCCTCTACTGTCGCAACTACTTACCCAGTGCACGGATGAAAATCTTGCAAGAGGTTTTCCAAGATACCAAAGATTTTTACGAGGAAGTATGGGGCGAAGGGCTCCTTCCTAGCTCTTATGCTGAACGAGTCGAAGCTACCCTGAAGCAGTGCGTACGAAGCGCGATTTCTCATAACAGGTACGTGATCTTTCAACGTCTCAGCGGTACGGACGCCTCAAGTCAGAACCGTCATCAGGTTTCTTGTCATATCACAATAGGGCCAGTGTCCAGGCGCCTGCACTATATATGGACTCTGGTTCAGATACGACGAGCACCGTGGAGACTCTGATCGATAGACCTTCTTCCGAGGGAACCCTTCACCTTCCATCGTTCTTCCAGCAGTGGGGGCGATCATCAGTGAATGGGGGCTCTGGTGACTTGGAGTTAGGTCCT
>JABCKH010000638.1:0-10687 GCA_018851285.1 Lyophyllum semitale | reverse complement strand
AAGAGGGAACAGCGGGGCGTGACCTCTGATTCGTTGTCACACGACTTGAATTGGTGGTGGGCGGTGATTACAAAGATAGTTGCCTTTTCAAGAATTAAGGTTGGAGGCGAAAACTCAAGATCGGCCGGTATCTTGCGCTACACGACGCCGTATGCTATATCCATAAGTTTCGCCACTACCTTCTCCCAACTGGCCGCAACTGGGTCTCCAAAATCCAGCCGAAATCTTTTGGAAATCTTGAAAGCGACTCACGAGGCTATTTTTGGGAGCTTGCCAAGTATCAGCTCTTTCGATGACACCTGCTTCTGCGCTTCCCATTCTTTTCTCAAACTCCGGCCGTCTATGTTGTCTTTCAGTTTATCTATCTTCTCGTCTCGAAATAATAGGACCAGTAATGTTCTTATCAGGTTCGAACATCTGTCTAGATATCCTGGTTTTAACTTGACTGGCATATTCATCTAGGTGTAACCAAAAATCAACTAAGCGCCTCGTATGTGAGGAAGTGTGTAAGTATCTGTCTTCATCACATATGATTCGCGCGTGTAACCATGTGTTGTAGTGCAAAATCCTGTGTCGATTTCACGTCCTGTCTGGAGAGAGCCTTGCGATTAATCAAGTACAGGGATTGTCCAATTGGCCGTCAGTTGAGTGTTTGTCATATCACCGGTTCATCCCAGATTTGTCCGTCTTGATGTACTGGCCTTCATATCTTCAGAAATATAGCTTAAAAAAACGCGTACATTGGCTGCAGGTCATGATCGCGAGTAAGATCCGAGACTGATAAGGCGGTACCCTCGCGTAATGATCCTCGGGTCCATTCCTCGATCTGTCAGTGGTGCGCCTTGCGGGGGATCGAGTATAGGGATAGTGCGTTTTTGGCCTTATTTATAAATCGCCTTATACTGACTGTCCAACTCACCATCCCTAGCGAATCCAGCCACCAGCCGCACCGACAATCTTCTTTACCCACGTGGCGATAATGGACTCCAGTCCGCGAACGTATGTAATATCTAGGGCGACACTTGCAGCGGCCATGATTCCTGCGCCCCCTTTCCATCGTGCCATCGGTCCGGTAAGTGGGGGTATTTCAGACGACTCGGATCATCGTTGGACGGCAGAAAATTGACCAACCATTCACAAGCTCGTACCACAGCATGACAAGTGCTACCCGCTCAAGCGGTGTCATCTGTGGAGAAATGGGTGTTCCACGCATTTGGACGTAAGTATATCTATACGACGACGGAGCGGAAGGAGACTGATCAGGATTTTCAGGCGAATGACTTTCCGGCGAAGTTTGGGTATGGGCTCCCGCTGTCGAAACTGGTACGTTGTGTTTTGGGCTCTGGCTGTCTGATCGCGATGGACGGCTTCAGGACGGACGTGTACATCCATCTCAACAGCCGCCTCGTCAGTAGTCGTGTGCCTCTACTCTGATCCCTCACCCCTTACATATATTTCTTTTGGCTCGCTTTGCATTTGTTCGCATCATATGTACCACCACCACCACCCTCGCGTTCTGTCCTCGAATAAAACTGATAGGCAAAAACAAGTGCACGTACAGTATGCCGATCATTGAGTCGAGTATGGTAGATATGGGGCAGCCAGGATCCAACAGCCGCCCCTAACCCGTCCCCTCATATACATAGTCGACGAGGATCGCTATCAGTCCTATCCTCGCCTGAGCTGCTGCCGCTGTTGAAGTGAACTGGTGATGCGGTAATGCGTTTCGCGGTCAGAGAGGGGTGTTTCAACAATGTGATAGCGATCAAAGTATCTGTCAACGCGAATATTTTTAGCTTTGCTTCCACCTATCTTGTGCTAAGTATAGGTCCCGACTTCTTCATGGCATGCAAACATGCTGATAGCTGTTGGATAGCTGTGCGAAATGTAACCAGGCGTATTATGTATAAAGGTACGCTCCAGAAACATGGATTCCTCAGAGCCGGTCTCCCACAACACAACCACCCAAATTACCACCCATGAAATTCTCTGCCTATCTCATCGCCCTCCCCCTCGCCCTCGCTGCCTGGTCCGTCTCAGCTGCGCCCGCCCCTCAGGACCACGGTATTGCATCGCTCGCCGCACGCAACCTCGCTGCTCGCCACGCAGCCGAGTGGGACATCTTCGAGCGCGACTTCGAGCCCGAGGCCCTCGATGCGAGACATACGCCAAGTAAGTTCGTTTCTCTGATCCTCTAAGATGACGGATCCTGACCAGCTCTCCCTCCAGCTAAGCGCAGCCCCTCCCGCCCTGACTCCTCGATCCGTCCCCATCCCCGAGACCTCCAACCGCCTAGTGAGTTCCTTTCTCTGATCTTCTAAGATGACGGATCCTGACCAGCTCTCCCTCCAGCTAAGCGCAGTCCCTCCCGCCCTGACTCCTCGGTCCGTCCCCGTCCCCGGGACCTCCAACCGCCCAGTTAGTTCCTTTCTCTGATCCTCCAAGACGACGGATCCTGACCAGCTCTCCCTCCAGCTAAGCGCAGTCCCTCGCCCGCTCATTACACGACCAGTCCCTCGCCCCCTCGCCCTCCGATCCATCACCGGGACCTAAAGTTCGAGCCCCTCGCCGCGAGAAAGTCTTGCAAATCGTCCAACGAATGTAAGTTGTTCCTTTTTCCAAGTCAAAAGGAATAACAATGCTGACTGCCACGTTGTTTAGGTAATGGTGGGAAGTGCCTCTCCGGCGTCTGCCATGCTCGCTATTGAAACTCGTGAGTCGTACGTTTCTATTCCGATTGGTACCAACCACTTAGGAGGCTTCCTTAATTTATTTTGAAGACGTCGCGGGTGGCAGTAGGTACGGAGAATTGGTACATAATCGTTGATAGTGCTGGTAACCGCGCTATCATTGGTGGAATGAAAAGAATTGTGTTACTCCACACTATTGGGACTGTCCCGGGAGGGACATACATCCTTCGACCACCTCTTGAGCTGAAGACAATGAAACGTAACAACAGATTTTCATCAGGACCCGATGTACGGTGGCGTGCGTGCGTGTATGATATGCGGCGACAGTAGGTAATAGGAATACAACTACATGCAAGAAGTATACGTATTGTAGTGGGGATCGTGCGTGTTGTGGGTCGTGTTTTTGTATGTATGGTTATGTGCGTGTATGGTATGTGCGTGTATAGTAGGTAGGACGGGTGCGAGTACGATAGCGGATAGCAGGTTTCGAAAGCAGGACGGGACGGAGAGGAACAGAATCGTGTATGGAGTATAGAGTATAAACGGGCGCGTATGTCCTAGCGCACCGTATCGAGCAAAGGACGGAAATAGGAGACAGGACGCCAGTTGAAGAAGAAAATAAACCCCAACCCCAACCAATAACCTAAAGTTGAAAGGATGCGAGTACGTGCAATGACCCACCAATGATTTTGAGCGTGGGGTGGCATATATAGTCGAGGTCGAAGCATCTCAGCGCTCCAAAGGCCTCTTGACACCCTGATGGAGCTGGAGCGTTCCCCAATCCTGGAGCTGCTGCTGTGACGTCACAAACTGCTGCTGCTGCTGGGGGAGCGAACGAAGATGTGCCTGGAAGCGTTCCTCCAGTCGTGACGGCGCCCGAATCGAGTGCTGGGGCTGATGGGTGTACTGGTCCATACCCACGCCCGACATCGACATGGACCTCGCGCGCTGCACGCTGAGCGGAACCGGCGCATACACCTCCTGTGGGAGGCCGCCCGGAGCGTAGACATCTTGCTGCTGCTGCTGCTGCAGTTGTTGTTGTTGTGGCTGCTGCCGGTGCAGCGAAAGACTCGGCTGCCGATGCGTCTGTTGATGATGGTGATGATGGAGTACGTGGTTGGCGGGAGTCTGAGGACGCTGCTGCTGCTGTTGCTGCAGAACATGGTTCGCGAGAGGCTGCGGGCGCGGCTGCTGCACCGAAGGTCTTAGCAGCGGAGGAGGCATAAGCATCTGCATCTGCATCTGGTCTCCCCCTCCCCCAACGCCCCCTCCCCCACTCCCGCCTAGTCCACCAAAGCCCCGTCCGGCCGCATACCGTTCCAGCGCGATCGAGTAGTTCGCGTGCTTCCCCTCGCCCCCACCCCCACCCCCACCTCCACCTCTGCCGACCATGTTCATATTCATGTTCATATTCATGCCCATGCCCATGCCCACGCCCACGCCCATCACGTCCGGGTACACAAGCCCCACCCCAACACCCAGCCCCGCAGACTCCAAGTCCGAGAAATCCAAAGACTCCGGCTCCAGCGCCGCGGGATGCTCCTCCTTCCCCTCTTCCCCACCGTTCTCCTGCGCCTTCCCCTTGCTCTTCCCCTTCCCTTTCCCCAGCGCCACCTGAACCGCCACCTCCGCCTCCAACCCCTCCACCTCCTCCCTCAACCGCCCGTTCTTAAACCTCAACTGCTGCAGCTCGTACTGCCAGCTCGACCCGCGGCTGACTTCTAGGTCTGCGAATACGTTCACCTCGGGGTCGTGTGTCTCGCTGCCGCCGCCTGTGGACATAGACATAGAAGTAGAGAGAGTGGCGGACTCCCCGTCGTCACCGTCGTCGACCAACCGGATCTGCACCAACACCTCCGCAGGTGTGATGTGTAGACCCACATCCAGCCCGCCCGCTCCAGAGCGGTAAAACACCATCAACACCCTCACCGTCCCGCCCATCTTCGTACGGAGCCGGGCCCACACCTTCATCGTCCGCCCCCCCTCCTCGTTCATCCCCTCCTTCCCATTCCACGGGGAAAGCGCCTCCCTCACGCCCGCCGCACCATCCCCTTCGCTCTCCCCGTCGATGACGAGCGTTCCGAGCCGCGTCCCCAAAAGCTCGTCAGGGGTATACCCCAACACGTCCCTCACGCCCTCCCCGGCTCCCACCACCGCCCCCGCACCGTGGCTCTTCCCCGCCAGCTGAGCCCAGAACTCCCGATGCTTCATCACCGTCTTCGTTTTCGTCCCAGTCCCCAGTCCCTCCCCTTCCTCCAAGGAAGCAGGAGAAGAAGATGGAGCGCCAGGAGAGAGGGGCGGGACGACGTCCCCCCAGCATATCTTCGGCATGGCCCTCGCCCGCCCAGAGAGCACGATCGCCTTCCGGCCCTTACCCGGCTCGACGTGCATCCGCCCCCGGCACTCGACCCATACGTAGACGCCACTCTTGGTGCGCGCGCGGAAGAGGACGTCGATGCTCCTTGCCTGCTTCTGTCCTTGCGCTTCTCCGAGTCCCTGCGGGTCGTCGTAGGAGCAGGATGAGTTAGAGCTGGTGTTAGAGGACGGCGGGGAGGAGTTCGAGTTGGAGGAGCAGGAAGGAAGAGGAGGCGGGAGGAGCGCCGAGCTCTCCTTGAGCTGTCTTTCGAGCGGCACGACGTCCTCCGGATGCGCGAGGTCCGCCAGCGCACGGCCGATGAGCTCGGCGGGGGTATATCCCAGGATGCGGGTGACGGCCGGGGAGACGTAGAGGAATGCTCCCTTGAGAGAGACAACGTGGACGAAGTCTGGTGCGTACTCCAGGAGGAGCGGGGAGAGCGGGTTCGTGGGGAGCATAGCGCTAGAGGCAGAGGGGAGCGGGGGCTGGGCAGTGGTAGAGGTGGAGATGGGGAGCGAGCGGAGGAAGGACTTGGACTGGAGGAGGGTGGCGAAGAGCGGGGACATGGATACCTGCGGGATGGTGTAAATTCTCCGCGGGTGGGCGAGGAGATGCTCATCGTGGGAGGGCGGCGTGGGATAGACCGTCGTAGGGGGCGCCGGCTGGTTCTGGAGATACGAACCATCTCGCAACTTCTCGAGAATCGCATTCGGCTGCTCCGTGAGGTCGACCTGGAAGCCCACATGGTACACAATATCGTTCAGCTCATGCTGACCGCCACTCACGCCGCCCGTAATAGGGATAACGGAAACAAGGTTAATGAACGCGCTCCCGTCCTTCCGGAAGTTAACCACACTGGTCTGGACCTCCTTATCGGCGGCCAGAGCCTTTCTCAACACATTCACGGAATGCTGGGACGTAAAACGGCGGGGGTCGCCCCGGCGGACGGCGCCACCGGGGGCCTGGAGGAATCGACAGTTCCGCCCGAGAATCTCATGCTCGTCGTAGCCTGTGAGATGACAGAAGGTCGGGGAGCAGTAGACGATAGGGTGGTCGTAGCGACGGATGTCGACGACGACGAAGGAGCAGGTTAGGTCGACTGGGCCGAGAATGACACGGGGGTTGGGCCGGGTGGCGACGCGGCCGAGGATAGAGAGAACATCGAAGCCCGAGGCACTGTAGACAGGGAGGCCTAGGGGAGATGGAGCGGAGATGAGCTGGATTGGTGGCTTGTCTGGGGACACAGACGACGGTCTAGAGGGGTTCAGACGGGATTAATGGCAGCTATAGTGTCGATACATACGGGGTATAGGTGTTGGTAAAACCGTTATTGGCGAACCACTTGGAGTTGAACGGTAAAGCCTCTGCACCACCGCCAGGAGCTAGAGTCGGCGTGATAAACGATGGTAACTGGAACTGGATTCCATGGGAGAAGGCTGGCGTCGAGTAGTCTGGCGTAGACGAGTAGTCTGACTGGTCACTGTGCTCGTTCTGAAGATATTTGTCGAACGGCATCGTGGTTCAGGTCAGACAGCTGCAATAAACTCGACATGTCCAATTTTAGATATGCCAAGCGCACGTGTTTCATCTCGGCCAACTCGGCCGCCGCTACCTGAGCCTCGAGTACCACTCTGCCTTTTGCTCTATGATAATTCCTGGGCTACTACTGGGACGCTGCTGCTCACATTCATCCTCTGATCAACGTGTTGGTCAACGTGTCACCGACTCCGCGGCTCCTTACGACATCAACTGGGGTCCCGAATTGGGGCGCCGAACTGGGCACATGTGTTTCTGGCATAGTCCGTATTCGTAAGATGCTTGTGGCAAGAGACCATACCGAATGCGCGTCCACTTGAAACTTGCCATGGTACACTGGGTAAAAAAAAAATGACGACGCGACTATCCTATATAATTGACCCGGCTCTGGATCGAACAGAGAACGCACAACCCGCCGTTCGCGAGTGAGTACTTCACGACGAAACCGCGAGGGTCAGTTACACCACAAAGGCCGATATACAGTGCATGTCGGAACGCAGTGAAGATCCCACGCGCCAGATTTCCCTCGAGCGTTATGCCTGAAACAAATCGAGAAAAAACTTTGTGAGATGCCGACCGGATGCCGCCCAAGCTCTGGGTCGAACAGAGATTGCACAGTTATATCCCTCGACGAAACTTCCGGTCGTTGCCGTGGTATCCGTTATACCACCTGGGCAGCTACTGTATGATGCACACTGAAGATGTTGACGCTACACAGCCATTTCGCAAGCCACCAAATAAGCCGATTGACCCATAACTCAAAGCACAAGAAAAAAAACACCACGACATGGACATATAACGGCCCAGCTCTGGATCGAACAGAGAACTTGAACGCACAACCCTCGTGTATGTCTCGACGAAACCACGGGTTGATGTCAGTGTCCCGGGTACACCACACGGGCGGTTACATATCTATATCGCATGCTGGCGATGATGCAAGGGCGCGCCAGAAGTGTACTCCAAAAGTGAATTGTTGAGTCCTGATTGTCTACGGCCACAGCTCTGAGTCGAACAGAGAACGCACAACCCTGGGTGTTTGTGGGTAAGTACCCCCGACGAAAACACGGGTTAAGGTGGTGTCTGTTACACCACAAGGGCCATTATACAACGTATGTCGTAAAGCGGAGAGAAGATTGGATGCGCCAGATCACCCCCTCGAGCATTCAGTAAAATGAAAATACCAAATGGTCACTCAGGCCCCAGCTCCGGGTCGAACAGAGAGCGCAACCACACATCAAGACTTGTGAGCACCCCTCGATTTCGTGGTATCCGCTACACCATCTGGGCTGCTGATAGTACATATACCAACATGATGAAGAAAGAGGTTCACGCGGCGAATCTGGCGAATCGCGATGGGACTGTAGAAGACTCGGAGCGGGGTTAGTAAGGATAGACAAGGGAGAAGGTCGAGACAAATGGAAGTGGGAATGAAGAAAGCAAAACAAGTGATGATCATCGGGGAGATACGCAACGCACAGGAAAAAAAGACCGACTCGCAGGTTTTCATGGCCCAGGCCCCGGATCGAACAGAGAAAACACCACCAACCTTGCCTTTCGTTCACGAGTAGTAAGTATCCTCGACGAAAGCACGGGGTTCAGGCAGTGTCCGGTACACTACAAGGGCCCGTTATGCAACACACGTCGGACCGCGGTGATGCACGAGCATACCAGAAGGCTAACCGAAAAACTTTGAAAACGGAAAGCCTAATGGCCAAGCCTCTGAGTCGAACAGAGAACGCACATTTTCGTGTACGTGAATAAGTTCATTCGATTCTTACAACACAAGGGCCGTTATACAGCACATCTTGGAACGGGATGAAGATTCAAGGTGTTGCGTCTCGCTCTGGGGATCACATATACTGTGCCTAGGAACATACATTTTCTAGAGTCAGGATATGGGCGGGGCATATGGGGAGTGACGTGGACTGCATAACGAAAGGATCGCTCGACAAAAAGGCATCAAAGAGAAAAGCACGAGAAACGCACCTTCAGCAACTTCACCGCTGGACATACATTGCCACCTGTTGCCCGACGACCCCTACTGAATAAATAAGACTCATATAAGCGATTAAACGGTATGAGTAACCGCTCTGCGTACCCGTACCCGAGGAAACTAAGATAAAAGCTGAACGGCGCATAAGGGTATGCGGCCAGATTTGACGCTATGCAACAGTGGAGCCTCTATGAGTCTCGCTGTATTGTGTCGAGAAGAAAAACTACGTAACGTACCTTGTTCGCTGGTATATCCAAGCGGTTGAATAAAGTCACGATCGATAGCGATTGCATTCTCGTTTCGCTGGACGAGTTCCACGAGTTCGAGCCCAAATTTTTTTCACTGCGGACTGATAAGGGGTGTCTTTGCATAGTAGCTGGCGCCCGAGAAAACACCCCGAGGATGCTCAGAGTGACAAAGTGGCGCTGCGGCCTCAATGCGCCCTTTGGAAGCCATGCGGTGACAGTTTGATGCGCAGCAGGAAGAGTAGGGAGACCTTTGGGCTATAGAGCGGATATTTCGCCAAGATATCCCGTTGAGATAGAGACATGAACGCGCAGAAGGACTGGGAGCATATTTGAGCCTGCGATGGTGGTTGATCATAAGTGGGTGCACGGGCCTGCACGGGCCGATCCGCGGCCCGGTTTCCTTTCAAATCAATCATCACAATCACATTGCTGGCCAACGCAACTGCCCACATCTATAGCTAACAATGCTATCGCACACTGCGTTCTACAACTGACCGTTGGTCTCTTTCTTTGAATTCTGATACTTGGCTGGAATACACAACTCTGCCCTCTTGCTGAGCCACGATCTCTCAAATGCCGATGGTAGCGATAAAATTTCCCATCGTCGACAGATGTTACATGCGACTGCAGCTGCAGCACATACTAGCGGCCCTGTTGGCGGAATGGCGCACCCAGAGCATATTTGAGTCAAGATTTTCTCGCTCCGGAGATATCTCGTTCGAATCGAGCTCGGGGTACTGCCGCTCAAACTTTCAGAGTCTTTTCCTTTTTTCATAGTCACATCCCAGCTTCACTGTTATCACTTGCAGCTCCACTCGCCCATTAATCGCCCTGCTAGTGTAATTGAGCATGCACTGAATCCGTGGCCCCATTCTGTGGCTTAGTTCGAATTGAGTACGGGGCATCGGCGCATGTGATACTTTATTCCTCCTAATTTCTCCCCCAATGCCCGCAATCCTACGGCGTATATCTTTCCCTCAGTGTTGTGCTAGAAAGTCTTGATCCCCCCAGTGCTCGTTTGACTCCAGAGCAGAGGAAATTGATGTTTATATGTACCCAATAAACGCACCGATCTTCGATACGAATCCTCTGAGTCATCCCTCCACACAGCCATAAAAGTGTACCACACATCGCATCTAGCCTGAGGAATCCAGGGTCAGCTTTGTTCGATTCGAGCACACGGGCATTGCTGTTACTCCTGTATTTTTTTTCGATCTACGGCCCCTTCTGCTCAAAAAGGGCACCCGCGTAGCATAGCCATACAGCCCTGGTAGTGAAACGGCCGAACGACCCACCCCAATACCTCTCCATGGCCATCTTGTTACTATGGGATTTAGGCCTGGGGAGAACTCGTTCAACTTGGATGCAGGACAATTTGTGATAATGCATGATTTTGCTTCGTGGATGAGGAGTCTCCTACCTCCCCGTACCTACTGTCTCCACAGCTCCTGTATCCTGTAGATATACTACGTTGCTCTAGGACATCTCGGACGGCTTCTCGTTCAACTCAACCACAGTAAGTACCTGTAATTCTTTCTCGCATACGTGCTGTAGAAGTTGGACGATTGTCGTTTAGGAAATTCAACCTCGCTGAACATTTATTTGGATCGGTCCTAAGGTTCTGGTTCCTTTCACAATCTTTCTGAGGACTATTTTATTTACATAGGATAATTGCAATGATATCATATAACCGTCCAAACATGCAGAAGAAGGCAAAAAGAACAGCAGCTTTTATCCAAAAATACATAGAGTGTAGTACGGGTCTCCCTCCACACGGCGCTGGAGACCTCGCTGGAGACCCCCGCGTAGCTAGCCGAGGGTCCCCAACCCAATACACTCTTATTCGGAGGGATGTACGACCGCC